>PYAF01004739.1:111563-124925 GCA_007407185.1 Glycine tomentella | reverse complement strand
AAAATAATTTATAAGCGTGAAACAAATACAACACCTATATGTGATTTTGAAAAATTCAAGATGATGAGATGTGATTTAAGAGGTGAACTATGTGATGATGCTTGAGTTGAGAATTTGAGATGAAGATGATGAGAAAAATAATTAAAAGATGAAAAATAAATCATGTGTGCATCTTCATGTGCATCTACCCGGTGGGGTAGAATTTGAGACGATGAGATGATCCTCATTAAGAGGTGTTTAGTGTGTCAGATAACTAAACTGAGTTTCATACGTGTTTTTAACTTGGGGGTAGTTGAGACAGTGGGGAAACACACCACCATGATGATCACATGGATGGGAGTGATACTCCTACGCGACACTGGGCTATCCTGACGGGATGGATAAGTTCATTCCACTAAGGTGAGGTTGGGGTTAACTGACAGTGGCCACAAATTTTGAGACGTTAAGCTGAGATCTCAGTCATGCATCATATAATAAGATGAGCATGCATTTCATGACAATTCTGTGTGTGAAAATGACTTATTTATAATTGTTTATGTATATTTATTTGATCTGTCGATATTTAAATTTGATTTATCATTTGGTCTGTTGATATTTAAATTTTGTTTATCAAGACTAACCCTGTGTTGTGTCTGGTGGTTGACACCTGTGATGACCCCAAATATTTTGGGCGAGCAGAAAAGCAGTGATATGGATGTCGTACGAGAAGATAGGATGAAGATTGTGTGCTGGTTGTATGCTTTTGATGATCTGTGCTTGCGATGTACTATGGACTGTACTACGGACTGTTTATATATGGGACTCTGGATATGTAATAATGAATGGACTGTGTGGTATGTGTGAACATTATGGACTATATGTTTTAAATAACGCGTAAAAACTCTTATAATTTCTAAACTCGTTCGGAATTTTCATTTGAACCTTAATTTCCAAATTCGTTTTTTAAAATCAACCAAGATTCGTTTGAACTCTTATCCTTTCTGTTTTTTCAAAATTTTTTTAGCAAATAAAAATAAAGACGTAATAAAAGTGAAGTAGAAGCAGTCGTTTCACGTGGGAATTTGATTGAGCATTTTGAGTTTAGTATTTTTCTATTCTTCTTAGTTTATTTGACCTCTCTTGGACTTTTATTTTATCATTTTAACTTAGTTTTGGTCTTAGGAAAATAATTGGGCTTAATTGATAAATGTTGCTTATTTTCGGATTTTGGCTTGCTTGACCTATCTTATGCAAGACCTAGAGGATTATAAAGAATTCCAAATGGAGAATATGAGTAGTCCCTGGAAAGCTATGGAAAAGAGATACAATTTTTTTGGAGATAAACTTGAGCAAATTCTTCAAGTTTGAGGGTCATTTTAAGGCTTGGAAGTCAAAACCTCTGCACTCGAGTTTTGGGCTAAGAGATTGGGCTTTGATTTGTGTAATTAGCTTAATTAGTTAGATTAAATGGGCCTAATCAGAGCCCAACCTTTCCTTCTATTCAGTCACTATATATTAGTGTAGTTAGTTAATTACTTCATTTTTTACAAACAGATTTGAAAAGCTTCTTGTGCAGGTTTTAGGATCAAAATCTTGTCTCTCTTTTCTCTCAACTGTTCTTCTTTGTTCTTCATTTTTTCTTCTTCCTTTCATCTATGTTATTCTATTTTATTACAAAAATTTCATGGCTCTTCCATTGATGATGATCATGGAAGTCTAAACCGTCAATCACTCCAAGGATCCAATCCAAGCAAGGAGAATTTGAGCTCTGGTTTGGTATTTCAATTTTTGTGTGAATGTTCATCTTCTTCTTCAATCCTATTTTCGATTTTCATGATTATGAATATGCTTAGGATGGAAAATGGATTAGGTTATCGATTCATTTTCAAATTTCAAATTTTAATCACAGATTGTTTGGATGATATTTCAATCTGATTTGTGATTTCAATTTATTTAGCAGTTAATTCGATTGAAATGTTTCTAATGACATTAAATGAACCTTCATAATATGATCATTATCTAAAGAACTATGATAATTCTAATTGTTTGGTTTGGTGAATTGGATTAATATTCTTGAATCTGTTTCACAACATTTTTCATCAATTTTATCTGTTTTTGCATTTTCTGCAATTCCTATATGTTTATCTGTTTTTGCATTTTCTGCAATTCCTATATGTGTTTTCTTAATTTTCATTCATTGCATGCAAACAGTTTGTTGAAATTCCCTTTGCTGTTTATCAGTGGATCGAGCTAGGAACCAAAGTGAATCGTATCTCTAAGTCATAACCGTGTAGTCAGAATTATCTTAGTTCTATTTGTTTTGTAGCAATTTGACAGTCGTTATCAGTTGACTCGACAACCCTGAAAAATATGAGACATAACTGTGTTGGTGAGAGCCATGTCATTATACTATCGCAAGAGGTGTACTCCCAATAGTTATCTAACTTAAATTTTTTAAGACTACTAAGTTATGGGTGTTCCGATGATAATATAACTTAAATGTGTTGTGATAAGAGGTTAGTGAATGAAATCGGTTAGGATGTGAGTGAAGTTTGTTAGGAAACTAAATTGTTGTTGTTAGTAAGTTGATGTGTGACTTCAAGGTCGATTTTTCTTGTGGTTTTTAAGGAAGTGAGAGACTCAATCCATACACTTTTATTTTCTAGAGAAATATTAATGACCTGTGCAAACAATGAAGATGGAATGGAAAGCTCTGACAAGAACTAAGGATGTGGATGGATTTGTTCGATAAAAATTGATGATCATTTGAGGATGCCTCAAGAGATTTAAGTAGGGCATATGTGGGTTAGATTTTATTGAGTCACTGCTTGGAGTCTTAATCTTTTTCTTGTATAAAAGAGAGTATACTAGGTTTTAATTTTTTCATTCTTTGGTATAAACACATGTTTACATCATTAAAAGAGAGTTTAACTTTGAGTTTCATGTAATGACATTCTAAAAAAAGGTAAAAATTATTCATGATTTGAGAAAGGATGTTTAAAAACTCGAGATTAATAAATTCCATAATTTCGAAAAATAAAATGATGAGGATTAGACAAGATCCAAGAAGATATACCATTTAGTTATATTTTTTAATAAAGTTGTAATATTTAATAAGGCAAAATAAAAGTGGTTGTTGGCTTTCATGCAAATTAATAAGCCACTAACTCGAAATAATTATTGTCATTAGGAGTTCATTATGATTAAGGACTCTTGGTATGCCTTAAGACAACTATATGCATCTCACAATTTTATCAATGAAAGCATAACTTGATTTGGAAGAAATTAGAATTTAGTTTTGTGCTAATTGTGAGAGAATTGTTCTCTCTTGGTTCTTGTGTAGAACCCTAAAGTCTTATCGAAGAATTCCTATTCTTTGTGGCCAATTCTCCTCAACTTATGAATCCCTAGGGATCGTGGCGTTGTTCCTTTCCATTTCTTGCCTTAATTTGTTTTTTTTTCCTTTTCTTCTACTAAATTTTCCTTAAAAATTGGGTCTATTGAAATGCTAATATTTAATCCATGTAAGGAGTTCTCATAATTTGGTAATCAAAACAAGAATTCAGCATCATTTTGGCACCAATCATTGTTGTTGTAGATTTTGAATTTGCATCATTTTGGTACCTCAGTTTGCATCACAAATTCCAATCAATGGCTTAGATGAATTGGCTACTAGTTCATTTACTTTGGGTGGCTGGTGTGTCATTTTATATGTTCTATCGGGTGCCTTTTGTTTTGGCACTTGTGGCTTGCGTCAGTTTCAATTCAAGGGTGCATCAATTAGTCCTAGTTATTGTTATGTTCCTTTAAGTTGTCAATCACTGGTTCATTAATTGTGCTTCGATTGTTTTCTATGGGTCACCTTTGGGTTTCCATTTTGTGCCTCAAATGCTTTTTCCAGATCCATGAATTTTCCTTTTTCAATCCCAACATGTTATGTTGCTTCTAATCTAAGTATGCCTACATGATTCTGCCGTTTATTGTTGAAATGTGTTCATTTAGTATTAGCAATATGTTCTTGTGTTGGTATATGTTCAACTTCAGTCAGATTATGTGGTGTTAAATTATGCACTTGTGTTCATCTTTTGTTCATACTGTTCTTGAGAGCCTGCAAAATTCTTTGTTTTTGATTCACCAAAATTGGGTTATTGTGAGTTTAGTTTTTTTTTTTATAAATATTGAAACTTGAGTACTTATTAGCAATTAGAAGGATTAAAAGTAAAAAAAGAAGAAGAAGAAAAAAATATTGGGGAAAAAGTGAAAAATAATCTGTTAAAAAAGGTTGAAAGAAGTTATATCTAAAAAAACTACCTTGTCAAAAAAAAAAAAATCCTTCTATAATAGTACCAAATAATTTGCTCTGCATACACCTTTACTCCATTTTGTCTCTCTTGAGTACTCTATAACATAACATAGATGACCTTTCAGGATTCTTGGGTTGTGTAGTTTCTTATTCTTGAGTCTTCTAGTTTGTCTTTTCTTGGCATTCTATTTTGAGTTTCCTTTCCTTTCATTTAGCTTTTATTGTTTGTCTTTCAAATTTTCTTGGTTTTGTCAGAGTTATCTCTTTCTTTGGACTCTTGAGTTGAACTTGAAATTCGTTACAATCTTTCACATTGAATACTTTCTTGATTTAAATTTTAGGGGTTCTTTTCAAGAACAAAAGAGGAACAAAGAGTGGAAAAAGGTAATTTTTCACACTATAGAAAAAGCGTTGAAAGAGAGAAACACAAGTGGACTTGGAGTGAAATAGTAAGTTAAGTGGTGACGTTCATGTTTATATTATTTGTGTTAACCATTTTTGTGCAGGAATGTATTATTTATCTTATCATAGAAGTGGTGGAGGTTATGGGAAAAAGGAAGGAGAAAAGAGGCTTAGGAGGCATGAGAGAGAGATATGGAGGAAGAGAGAGAGGGAGAAAATAACAAAGAGGATAATATGGAAGGGGTGAAGCATAAAATTCCTATTTTTCAAATGAAACGTGATCAAGAGGCATATTTTGAGTGGAAGATGAAAGTTGACCAAATTTTTGCATGTCATGAGTATAGTTAAGAAAAGAAGATTAGGTTGGCTACCTTGGGGTTTGATGACAAAGCACTTACACAGTGGGAGCTTGAAGAGAATGCAAGAGGGAGGATAAGGAAGCTTGAGATAGAAACTTGGAATGAAATGAAGGAGTTTATGAGGAAGACATTCTTACTACTTCTTAAGAGAGAAATGCTTATGATAGGCTACAAAACCTCACGTAGGGTAGCATGAGTCTTGAAATGTACCATAAAAATATGATAATGACTATGAGGAGTGCCAATGTAAAAGAGCTTAAAACTTCCATGGCAAGGTTCCTACGTGGGCTTAATAGAGACATTCAATACGTTGTGAAGTTGCAACACTATGAGAGTTTGGAGGATATGGTACATCAAGCCAAGAAAGTGGAGAGACAACTTGAGAGGAAGCATTCCTACAAGAAGACCTATCACTATGACTCTTCTAGTTGTAAGGACAAGTCCAAGAAGGAGGGATCTTTACCACCTAAGCAACAAGGTTCGAAGTCTCCAAGTGGTAAACATGTTCCTAACTCCGACACTTCTTCTACTTCTAGGATTAGTTCAATTAAATTCTTTAAATGCTTAGGTTAAGGTCATATTGCATTACATTGTCAAAACAAGAAAACCAAAGTTGAGGGGCAATAAGATTGTCGCTAGTGAGTTTTCTTCTATTAGTTCATCTAATATCTCTAGTGATAATGCAGCGGATGTGGTACCAAATGTCTAGATGATGGATTGATGATGTGTAAGGATGTTGGGTATCCAATGTAAGGATAGGGATGAGATTAAAAAAGAACATATTCCAAACCAAATGCTTAGTTCTAGGGAATATGTGTTCAGTACATGGATTGATGATGTGTAAGGATTGGGGGTAGTTGCATTAATGTGTCCAGTACATGGTTGGTTAGCAAACTTAACCTTAAAACCGCCTCACACCTTAATCCCTATTGCTTGAAATTTTGTGAAGAAGGTGAGTTGGTTATGGACCAACAAGTGTTGATAAATTTTACCATTGGAAAACATCAAGATGTTGTGTTGTGTGATGTAGCTCCCATAGAAGTATATCACATCTTGTTGGGTACATGTTGGCAAGTTGAAAGAAAATCTTAATCACCGTGAGAGGACCAATAAAATCTCTTTTGTACATGAAGGTCATAAGATCAAACTTGCACCATTGTCACATAAGGAAGCAAGTGAGGATCAGATGAAGTTGAAAAAGAAATTTGAACAAGAGAGAGTTGCAAGAAAAAGAAATAAAAGATAAGAAAATGATTGAAAAAGTGAAAAAAAAAGATAACAAAAGATAAATAGAACAATGAATATTCTTCTTGTCATTTTGACCCTTTGTTTCTTTGTGAAGATTTTAAAATTTCAAATTATGACCCTTTGTTTAATGATTAAGTCTATTATGTGAAGAAGATTGAACATGAGGTTGTAATGGAGGAATCCAAGACCTGAATTCATTCTTCTATGTTGAATGATGAGCCTAATTCTTATTGTAATTCTGTTTGTGCATCTAACCATGAAAAGTCTTATGTTTTGATGCCTAAGGAAATATTTTGCATCAATAATCAATGGGCACAACAATTTGATGAAGAAGGGGATGCACTTGAGGATCAAGGCAACCATTGGCAGAAGAAGATTTTTCATATCTCTAGGCCTAATGTTTTGATTGATATCCAACATGTGTTAATTCTTGATTTGCATGATACTTTTGATGTTCATGATGCATATTATTTGCATAATCTTATTTTAGGTAATGGTATCAAGTCTTTGAGATTTGAGAATAGTACACATCATTTGGGTTTGTATCGTGAGACTTTTGCATGTGCGTTGTTGTTTGTAAAGAAAGCGACCATGATGAATTCTTTAGTCATGGGGAAGTCCCCCAACGTAGAATCTTGCTTGTCCTCAAGCATAGTGTAGAAAGAAAACTACGAATAACAAAAGTGTAAGTGTAATATAAAACGCTTTAATACTTCTACACCAAAAACTATGAACATGATTTGTAAAGAATCAACCTCCAATGTGATCAGAACAACATTTTCAAACATTAAACAATGAGAAATGAAAAAAAAAATATATGAAATTCATAGAACCGAATGAGATTAAGATCAATTCACATTTTGTTTCTAAAGAACATCAGAGAAAACACCCGATTCACTCGAGGAAAACCTCTCAAAGGTGTATTATTCTCACACAGGCAAGTGTTTCATCTCAATTCCAACATTGATATGTCATAAATCAATTTTGCAATTCATTCCCATCAAATCAAAGATAAAGTACATAATCATCATGGATCATTAGGACTTTTAGGGTTAGGCCTGGCGTGAAAGAAATCTTGTATTTTTTGGATATTCAAAAATAACTTAATAATAGGAGAGCAAACATATAAACAAGTTAGCAACTCAAATCAATCATTACTTCCTATCTCTTCCCTTTTCTACCAAGTCATCAATACTTCCTATACCAACATCCAAACTTAAAAAATTTACAACAACTCTACAGTTTAGAACAAAATGTACATAATTGATACATTTATTTATTCACAAAGAACTTGTTTCCTTTTTTCCTTTTTTCCTTTTTCTTTTCTATACAATATTTAATTTACATGAATAACCACATTTAGAAACAAACTATTTACATCACATTAGCCACCAAATGATAAAAATCTGATAAGTGCCACATTTCAGTAAAATTCATATTTCAAATACTGGCACTTATCTTTTGATTTCATTAAACTTAGCTTATAAAATTTCCCTAAACCTAGTTAAATAGCATCTAGTACTTGTTTTTAAGTTGTTTTGGAAGATTAATCCAATCATGTTTTATATTTTGATAGATTTCGTGGATTTCCGAGGCTTCCGGATAATCAAATCAAGAAAGAAAGACTAACATAGCAAGAAAGGAAGGTGCAACAAGCATTTCAGGCCCAAAATCCATCAAGGCCCAAAGCTTTCTTCAGCACTAAGGTTTTAACTCGCCCAGGTGACCAACCACAGTGCAATTTGCTCGCCCATGCGAGCTGCAGGTTTCAAGAGGATAAGGGTTAGCTCGCCCAGGCGACCAAAATGTGAAGAAACCACTCTCCTGGGCGACCAAAGCAGGCAGGAGGCAATATCCTATAAATACCCCACGGATTTGTGAAGCATGGCATGTTCCTAGGCACCATTTTAGCTACTTAATACTTGTTTTAGGCTTAAGAATACTTCTAGGTTATAGTAGAGAGTTAGGGAAGTGAGAAAGTGAGGTTTTGTAGTGGAGACTCTGCCTAAAAGAGGATCGATGACAAGCTACTTCGTCAAGTCATTCTCTTGAGGAGGTTCTTCTGATGCTCGCTTAAGCTTCTCTAGGATTGGACGTACTCTTCTTATCCCTATGCTCTTTTAATTTCAATGCATTATCCTATTTCTTATTGGTGACTTTATTCTATGTTTAATGCTTAATTCTACTTGATCACTAGTATCATGAACTTAAATCCTAAGTGAGACTGGAAAGTGATCTTAGGGTTTGAACAGAATAATTTCACTCATCACGTTACGTTGCTAGGAATAGGGCATAAGGTTTTGATCGCATTAAACACGTGAATATAATCTTAATGCTTGGGTATTTAATTAAATATGCGAGGAATCGATATTTAGTAAAATATCCTTAGGACTTTAATTGCGAGGAATCGAATTAGGGTTACTTAAATGTGTGCGTCAATGAGAATAGAAAAACAATGCATAGGTAAAATTAATCGAAGGGATAAGAAAGACGAAATCCACTCCTACGCTTCCTTAACTTAAACTCGTTTATTTACTTCCGCAATTTTATCTTTATCTTACGATCCAAAATCACACAAATGAATCTTCGTTTTAATCATCTGTACATAAGACGAACTTTATAAATTTTGTAACTTGCAACGATAACATGGTGCGCTTGCCGTAAAAATCCTAACAAAATCCCCAAGAAAATGTTAGATACAGGGGGAGCTTGAAAAGATCAAGATGGTCAGGCTCTTAGACATGGATATGTTTTAGCTTTTGCATGTCATTCAATTCAAGGCATATGTAATCTTTAGATGTCTAAGTAAGCCATCCTATGATCCATTGCATTGCCTAAACATCATTCATAAGTTTTTTGCATTCATGTTTTCATAAAAGCATAAAGTCTTATTGAAAAAGCTTTTATAAAACAAATGGTTTACATGATTGCATAAAAGCCAAAGTGTTCAAAACTTAAGCTTTTGGAAAAACATTTTTTCCGTGCTTTAATCTATTACCAACTTGTGGTAATATATTACTTAAGCTTTCAATAACACTTTAATCGATTACAATAGAATGGTAATCGATTACACTTCACAAAGTCACATGAAAGTTTTTTGTGTTAATCGATTACAATTTGTGGTAAACGATTACTTGGCATGCTTTTGGAAAAAGGATTGTCTGTGATAATCGATTACATGACAATTTAATTGATTACTTTGTTGATATATCTTTTCCAGAAAGCTCAAGAATACTTTAATCAATTGAATGTGTTAATGATCGATTACATAAGTAAAATTAATCGATTACATTAGCGTTTTAATCGATTACTGATAGTTACAAATTCATTTCTATAAATAACTGTTGGGTGTTTTGAAAAAAAAAAGAACAAAATTAAAAAGTTCATTAAGAAGCTTTCTGTGCAAGAAAAGGTTTCTAGTGCTTAACTCTGTTAAAGTCCCAAAATCCTTAAGATTCAAAGATTTCAAAGGAGGGTTTCTTCTTGGGCAAGCTTTCAAAAGAAGTTTTGTAAAGAAGGTTCTGGAACAACTTCTTCCATCTTTCAATCCAAGTCTGGTAATTCATTTGCATACTTCATTTACTAGATCAAAGGTGGTTTCTTTCTTTACACTCTGTTGTGTATTTTTTTAGTACCTTTTTTGTATTAATAACATAGGAATTCTTAGAGCTTTACTAGGATAGGTGTTCCTGGGGGATAAAAGTACAAGTGAGTGATCTCTATGTCTTGGATCACAGAGGTTCTAAGGTGTTAAAAGTCTCATTCTTAATCTAGGTTTGATTAAGAGTGATTGTATAAAAAGCTTGTAAGAATACTTTTGTTATTAGTGGAACTCTAACCATTGTGGTTTGAGAACTGGATGTAACTTCTCAAGGTGAGAATTGAACCAGTATAAACCATTGTGTTGACTACTTCCTTTAATCTTTTCTTGCTGTCTTAATCTGTGATTCTTCGGTGCTATCTTTCTTATTCAATAAGTGATAGTTTTGTGATTGTTTTTGTTGGATATAGGGGGAACATCATGAAGAGTGAAAGACTTTGATTCAGAATTGTGTTTTGAGCTTTCAACATGCTTGAAGTACCTTGAAGTTTTGTAAATGATTCAAGTGTAAGAGTGATAAGTGCCACATTTTTAGTAAAAATAGGATTCAAATATGACACATATCCATTAATTTAATTGATTTATTCACAAGTTAACCCTAGAAACCTAGTTAATTGATAGTTATATTAAGGTAAGTTATGCTTTCATATTTTGAAAAGATTTCGTCCAATCAAATGTTTTAATTTTGCTAGGTTTAAAGGCTATGGAAGAATCAAGCTTGCGAAAACCAAGAGCTGGGAGTGAACTAAGCAAAGAATGAAGTCCTAACAGCATTCCAGGCCCAAGAAGCACCAAGGCCCAAGGATTTCTTCATCAGTAAGCTTTAAGCTCGACCAGGCGACCATCCTATGCCTATTTCACTCGCCTGGGCGAGTAACAAGTTCCAAGAATCCCCTTTAGCTCGCCCAAAGCAGCTAGGACCCCAAAATCTATAAATAGGGAAGAAAATTGAAGGCACAAGCATTCATTCCACTACTTTTCTCTCCCATTTCATCTGTTTATTCATACTTAAGCTTGTTCTTAGTTCCTAGGTAGTGTAGAAACTTAGGGAAGTGAGAAAGAGTGAATTGTATAAGGAGATTCTGCCGAAAAGAGGATCGATGACGAGTTTAGTTAGTGGTTCTCTCGAGGAGGTTCTGCCGATGTTCGCTTAAACTTTCCTAAGGATTGGACGTACTCTTCTTATCCTTATGCTCTTTTAATTATTTATGCATTGTTTTATTCCTTATTGGTGATTTTATTCTACGCTTAACGCTTGATTCTAATTAATCGTTAGTTTCATGAATTTAACCCTAAAGGAGACTGGAAAGTTAATTTAGGGTTTGAACTGAATTAAATCACTCACTACGTTACGTTGCTAGGAATAGGGCTTAATGTTTTGATCGCACAAAACACGTGATTAGAAGCTTAATGCTAGGGTATTTAATTAAATATGCGAGGGATCGATATTTAGTAAAATATCCTTAGGACTTAATTGCGAGGAATCGAATTAAGGTTACCTAAACGTGTGCGGCAATAAGAATAGAAAATGCATAGGTAAAATCAATTAAAGGGATAAGAAAGACGAAATCCAATCCTACACTTCCTTGTCTTGTACTTGTTTATTTTCCGTAATCGTTTGTTTTTCGTAATCTTTACTTTACGTAAACAAACAAAACACCAAATGAACCTTCATTTTATCATCTATATATAAACTATTGAACTTGTAACGATTTAAACGAATTGAAGAAAACTCAAATCCCTGTGGAGACGAACTTTACAAATTTGTAACTTGCAACGATACAACGGTATGCTTGCCGTGAGAAATTCCTAACAAGTTTCTGGCGTCGTTGTCGGGGATTTGATTCGTTTACTTAGTTGTTTAAATTTCAGTTTAGTAAAATTTTAATTGCGCTTTATTTTTTTGTTTTATATATAAATTTTCTTGTTATTTTAAAACTCGGTGCTTAACAGAATCCGCTCAAGAGGTTCCACGCTGTATCACACTGTATCACACTGTATCTCTCAAGTGTTTAGGCAATTGTATACTCTCAAAACACTCATGAAAACAAGCAACATATAGACTTGTAAAGCCTCTATAATCAACACCCAATAAACATGCACATAAGGATCAAAAGGTCTTTTCAGGGTTGTAATGTGGCCAAGGACATGGAAGAGGATAAAATATGGGATAAGTAGCTGCAAACCAGAGGGACTAGAGGAGCAATCGGGGATAAGTAAGAAGTAAGCACCAAAAACAAACCCAAAAATCTCTAATCAGCCTCTAACACCATTCCTTTTCCTTTGCTTCAAACACAACAGCTTTTCTTCAAGTTATTATTTTTTCATTTCTATATTTTTTCTCTCTTTTTCTTCTTTTTTTTATATATAGTACTGATATAACACGATGCATAGAACATGAAGAATAAGCTGAACATCAGAGTAAACCAACCGGCCAGAGATATCATCCAAAACAATATATACATGCACCCCCCTCACTTATTCCCAAAACAATTCCAAAGCTCCAAAGTTCCCTAAGGTTAAGGTAATAATTGTTTTTCACTTAAGGCTTGTAATGAGCTTCAAACAATAGAAAGGAAATTAGGCTCAACAGGGTTGTCAAAGGAATAAAATTCAGGGTAAGCTTATTTGGCCAGAGACTTATCAAAACAAAAGTGCCTTAATCATATCCAAACATGCATGAGAACCAAGAAATATCAAACAGAGTCAAGACAAGGCAATTGTGCAAGCAATCAAGAGGTATAGCACACATGAAAGAACAGATGGCTCAAATCCTCACACAGGGTATATCTGTCACAGTTAAATCAACCTTTCAAACTTCATAATCATCTTTCCAAGTAGAGAAAAACATGGATTCCAAACCATACAGTATGAAGCAACTCTTATCTAAGCGTGAAGTAGGTGCCAACACTTATTCAAAACCCAAAATTCAAAAAGAAACATGCAAAACTATACACAAGATAACAAAAATAAAACAAAAAACAGCAAAAACAAAACAACAAGAACAGTCTCTCCCCCCCCCCACACTTAATATTACACATTGTCCCCAATGTGGCACAACAAAAGTTCAGATGGACAAGTGCGATAAAAATAAAGGAGGAAAAAGAAAAAAGAAAACTCCCTAAGGTGTAGTGGAAGATGGAAGGGAGGCAGGGTCAAGCAGAGATATCTCCTCCACAACTGCATCCAGCAAGGAAGGATTGCTGAGGAATGGTTTAAGACGGTGTCCATTGATCTTGAAGCTATTTCCTGTGGACTCACTTTGGATTTTAACTGTACCATAAGGATAAACATTAGTAACAACAAAGGGTCCAATCCACTTTGACCGTAACTTACCACCCATGAGTCCGAGCCTAGAATTGTACAAGAGAACTTTCTGGCCAACCTCGAAGTCTTTCCTAGCTATCAGGCTATCATGGAACTTCTTGGTCTTCTCTTTGTAGAACTTTGAGTTCTCATAAGCTTCAAGG
>PYAF01004739.1:98111-110098 GCA_007407185.1 Glycine tomentella | reverse complement strand
GCGTTCAGAGTGGAACTGGGGGGTAGTGTGTTTCAGGGAGGACCACACCACCATGATGATCACATAGGTGGAGGTGACATTCCTACGCGCCCCTGCCCTACCCCGACTGATTGGATAGGTGTGCCAATGGAATGGGGCTATCTGACTGTGGCCACTGATGATGATTTTATGAGAAGCTGAGATCTCAGTCATGCATCATTTAATAAAGAAATCATGCATCAACCATTATGAACATTGATTTATGATTATTTGATTATTATTCTATGTTTTATTATTTTGGGCTGTTGTAAACCTGTTGAATTATCTAAACTGTGTTTATTAAATACTTACCCTATTTGTGTCGGTGGTTGACACCTGTGATGACCCCAATTCATTTGGGCGAGCAGAGGAACAGGAAAGCATGAGCTATAGATGAAGGAGCTGGATGTATTTTATGCTATTATTGTGATTTTCTGTTTATCTGTAATTGGTACATCACTGTGTTGTACTAAGCTGTTTGTATCTTATTTTGTGACAAACTATTTAGGATTGTATTTGGACTATTTAATAACTCAGTTTATATTAATAAATTACATTTGTATAATCGTGGTGAGAGAGAATCATTTACGTTACAAAAGAATCATTAATTTGCAAGCAAAGCGAAAAAGAATTTTCGTGAAAAATTTATAACTAAGACCATTATAATACAAAGTAGACACAAATTTTATCTAAAATCAATCAAGCACGAGAAAGTAATGAGAGGCGTTACATCACCGACCCTAACTAAGACATCCTCAATGAAACCTGTAGGGTAGGCAACACTTCTATTTGCCAATTGTATGACCACACCCGTAGGTTGCAAAGGACCAAGAGACATAGATTTAAAAATGGACAGAGGCATGACATTTATAGAAGCACCTAAATCAAGCATGGCTTTGTCAAATTTATTATTACCAATAACACAGGGTATGCAGAAAGTACCTGGATCCTCACATTTTTCAGGCATGTTTGGAACAGTATTACCTGTCATAGAAGACACATTTCTGCCCATGCTGACTCTCTCAATTCCCGTCATCTTCCTCTTCCTCTTATCAGTGCACAAATCCTTCAAGAATTTTGCATATTTCGGGATGTGCTTGATGGCATCGAGCAGAGGTATGTTGACCTCTACTTTCTTGAAGATCTCCAATATTTCCTTATCCACCTCTTCCATCTTTTTGTTTGGAATTGATCTAGGAGGAAATGGAAGAGGGATGGAATGCTGCTGCTGCACATCAGAACTGATGATCCCCGGCAACGGCGCCAAAATTTGATCGAGGTCGTATTCAATCAAATTATTACGGTTTAAATGTAGTACTAGGAAGTGACTCCTAGGTCGTCTCTCAAGGATCAATTGTCTGCGTTAGGGATTGGAAACGTGTATTGAGGGGTTTTTGGCAAAATGCGAGAATCTAAATTAAAACAGAAATAACAACTAATTGCAGTATTAAAAACAAGTCAGACCCTTAGAATAGATTGCGCCTCTAATATCCTTGGTTTACAAAAGATAATCTGTCCTGCTTAATCCTCATCAGTCCAGATTAATCAACTAAGCGAAGATTAACCTAAAACTTCATTACACGAATTAAGCAAACGTGAACCTCGTCAGGGCAAGCTCTCAGGATTAAGCAACCTGAGATTACTGAATCAATCAATATCAGAATCATTAAGCATGACTCTAATTCGAAAAATACAGAACAGAAACCCAACAACGAAGAACCAAGCAGAAAACGAATTGCAATTACAGAGAACCTCCATTAAAGGGTTTGCAATCTGTCCTAGGATCCAACCCTAGGATTTAGCCTTCCATTAATTCGAAATTGACAACAGAAACGTGAATTGAAATGAAACTGAACATTAAACGAAATTCAAATGCAAAAACGAAATTAAACAGAAACGAAAACGAAAACCTAAATCTAAATACTAAAAGCAGAAAGTAGAAAACGAAAATGAGATTAGATGATGAAGCAGAAATGAAATTAAACACTGGAATTGAAACGCAAATGTATTCTGGAAACAGAAAATCCAGACAGAAATGAAAAACCCTAAAAACAGAGAAAACTGCAGGAAATGAAACAGAGAAAACTGCAGGAAACGAAAATGCTAAAACCCTAAAGGAAAACTGAACGAAAATAGTGTCTTGGCTCGTGTCTCTGCATGGGCACAATATTCGAAATATATAGAGTGACTGACCTAAACGAAAATGGGCTTTTCCTAACAGTTTTTGGCCCAAAAAACGAAAATAAAATAAAACGAAAATAAAATGTTGATGCCACATCCCAATCTTCAAGTCCATGCATTAATTCCAAGCCCATTTAATTATTAATCTGCCCTAAAAATAAAAATTGGAATAATTAAACTTAAAATAATCCACATTAATTAAAATCTGAATTATCGGTCCAATTAAATCCTAAATGAGAAACAGTGCAGAATATGAACATTTAAACACAAATTAGGGATTAAAATGAGTACAGAAAGATGAGAAAATAAAGGTAAATAGTGACTCATCACTCACCAAGAAAAGAAGATACACCGACGAGGAGACAATCAAGAACATTCTGTGGCATTGTCACAACTCACCTTATGGAGGGCATTATAATGGAGAAAGAACTGCGGCAAAGGTTCTGCAAGCAGGTTTCTACTGGCCAACATTGTTTAAAGATGCTCATGAATATGTGCAGAGATGTGATAACTGCCAAAGGACCGAAGGAATCTCCAAGAGAAATGAAATGCCTCTACAAAATATCTTAGAAGTTGAAGCCTTTGACTATTGGGGAATTGATTTCATTGGTCCATTTCCATCTTCATACTCCAATGAATATATCTTGTTAGCAGTGGACTATGTGACCAAATGGGTTGAAGCAGTAGCTGTACAAAAAGCCGATTCAAAAACAATTATCCGCTTCTTGAAGAGAAATATTTTTGCTCGATTTGGAACACCACGTGTACTCATCAGTGATGGAGGATCACATTTCTGTAATGCCCAACTTCAAAAGGTCCTCCGGCATTATGGTGTTTGACATAAAGTAGCTTCTCCGTATCACCCACAGACTAATGGGCAAGCTGAAGTTTCCAATAGAGAAATCAAGAGAATTTTAGAAAAGACAGTTGCCCAGTCAAGGAAAGATTGGTCTCAGAAACTTGATGAAGCTCTTTGGGCATACCGAACAGCTTTCAAAGCACCCACTGGGCTCACTCCGTTTCAGCTAGTTTATGGCAAATCTTGCTGTTTACTAGTAGAATTGGAACACAAGGCTTTTTGGGCCTTAAAATTCTTTAATTTTGATACTAATCTTGCAGGTGAACAAAGGAAGCTACAACTACATCAACTGGAAGAAATGAGGCTCTCAGCTTATGAGAATTCAAAGCTTTACAAAGAAAAAGTTAAATTTTATCATGATAAAAAGCTTTTAAAAAGGAATTTTCATCCTGGACTAAATGTTTTGTTATTTAATTCTCGATTGAGATTGTTTCCAGGAAAGCTGAAGTCGAAATGGTCCAGACCTTTCATTATAAAGGAAGTCAAGTCACATGGAGCTGTGATACTCGAGGACCCCAGTACAAAGAGAACGTGGACTGTAAATGGAAGCAGACTCAAGCCATATCTAGGTGGTGAATTTGAAAGGCTCACCACTGTGATACAACTTCAAGACATTTGAGCTGCAACGCGTCCAGCTAACACGACGTAAAAGAAGCGCTTCTAGGAGGCAACCTAGTAAGGTACGTTTTTAAAATTTTTACTAATGTTTTTATATATAGATATATGTATATATACATTTCTAAAATAGTAAATATAGGTTAGAATATAAATAAGTAGTATTTTAAAAATAGTATAGGTAGTATATTTATATCTTAAAAAAAAACAGCTTTAACTCGCCCAGGCGAGTGAACACAGGCCAAATTGGTCACCTGGGCGAGCGTCCACGTACAGATCAAAACAGCCAGGTACAAAGTCCTTTACTTGGTGATTTTTCAATTACCATTTACCTTGGCTGTCCATTTCTGCTTTCCTTCACCATCAACTCGCCCAGGCTACTGTCCACTTCCATTTTTCATTCCATCTTCTTGCTTTTTAATCACCAAGTGAGCATATTCTTCATCCAAGGTTTTGTTATGTTTTTCCTAAAATTGTTGTGCTTGCATGTTTATGTTATTTATTCATCAACAAAAATCCTTTCTCTTCATGTCTAGGTTAGAAATGTTAAATGATGATTCTGTTCTATTTTGAGCACTTTTGTTGTACATATGCAATTGGTCACCTACCTCTTCTTCTTTGCAAAAATTTTGGTATAAGTAGTAGCCAAGTTAACCATTTCAAGGTTCCAAAACTTTGTGCACACTAGATGTTTGTCAATATGCCACAATGAAATCAGTTTCTATGTTGCACACTAATGGTTCACAAAAATGATATTAAATACCTTCCATGTTTGTCATGATCACAACTTAGGCCAAAACATTCAAATAGAAGCATCAATTTGTGCATTTTTGTGTAAAGTGCATGGCCTTTTATTTTGACATGGTGAAGCACTAAATTACAAAACCTATAACTTAGGAAATTTCAGCATTGAGTGTTATACCAAAAACATGGTTGTTGTACATACAATGAAGAAAAGCATAGACTGAATTTTCTTGCTCAAATTTGTGCACTAACAATAAAAAGCATAAGAGTGAATTCCTTGATTTAACTTGAGCACTAGAAATATAGGAATTGTGTGATCATGTGCAAAGATCTTGATGTCACATTGGCTGCCATTTATCACCATGCTTGTTAAAATGCTAAAACTGTTTTTGAGTGATTATTTCAGATGGCCCCTAAGAAACTTCAGCACAAAAGAGCTAGAAATGAAGGGACTAGTGCACGTCCACAAGAGGACTTTATTTATGATGAGCAACGGTTTAGGAGCAAGGAACACCAACTCCGCTTTGAAGCCATACAAAACTGGTCCTTCCTCAAAGAACGAAGAGTTCAACTGTTTAATGATGAATACACTGAATTTGCAGATGAACTTGATAGAAGAAAATGGAGACCACTAGCCACCCCCTTGCAAAAGTTTGACCCTGAGATTGTTCTAGAGTTCTATGCCAATGCTTGGCCATTAGAGGGAGCCCTATTTGACAAGAGGTCATTTGTCAGAGGACAATGGATCCCCTACGACTCCGATGCCATAAACCAATTTTTAGGGAATCCACTTGTCCTCCCTGGTCACCTTTGTGAGTACATGGAAAGAAGAAATGATTTTGATCAAGAATCCATGAGACAACTTCTTTGTATTCCAGGGTGCGATTTTGCTCGTAATGTCTCAGGTAATCGGGTAAGGTTAATGAGAACTAACATGACCACTACTACCCAAATATGGATGACCTTCTTGCTAAGCAACATCATGCCTAGTGACCACAATTCTGATCTTTCCATGATTAAATGTCAACTAGCATATAGTATCATGACACAGCTTAGCATAGATGTGGCTCAGATCATTTTAGATGCTATCCACCAGTTTGTTATCCTAGAGCCACCTAGACATCCTCTTAACCCTGAGCAAGCTAATAGGGCTCTTGGATTCCCTGCTCTCATTACTGGTTTATGTAAGCTTTTTGGAATCCAAGTCCATCCCTCTAGGACTATTCTCCCTCCTATTAACCATGCTTTTATTGAAAAATATTGTTTAGCTAGACAGGTAGAGCAGCAGCCAGATCTTGAGCCAGCTTCTTTGGAGTCTATCTCTGCTCACATGCAGAGAATGGAGCTCCAAATGCACACATACATGTAGCATATAGCGGATCAACAAGCTGCCAACTTCAGAGGACAGATGCAGCTAAAAAAGAGTTTTTACAACTATACACTACATCAGCACCGACAGGATCCTAGCTCGTTCCCATGGCCTACTACCGATCAGTTTAGAGCACATGTGGCATGGCCTGGGGACAGGCCAATTTTTCAAGAGGAGGTGGGAGGCTCCACAGCTCAGCAGGACCCTGCAGCTGAAGACCCTGCAGCTACAGCAGAAGGAGGAGAGGCAGTTGATGATGTAGAGCGAGATTTGGAGGATTATCTCACCGATTTACTGTGACACTACTTTTGACTTATTTATAGCTTTCTTTATGGCTTTCTACATACTTGCATACTTTGGTTTCTTATGCACTGTCATGTTATTTTTGATGCATACGGGTAGTAATGGTTGAATTACAGTAATTATGTTACTATTTTGATAAATATTTCGCATATAGCTTATGTTGAAGCGGTGCACATTTAGGAAATATTTTTTTTAGTGTGCACAAGAAAAAACACTTTTTGAGAAAGTTTCACACATTTTTTGCATATAACATAATTTTGTAAATAAAATAGTAATTTTAGGACAAAATTTTTTGGATAAAAAATGGAAAATTATTTTTTTGATATATGATGTTTTGAAAAGAATCAACAGGAAATTGTTTTGAAACTTCTTTTAAGAATCAGAACACAAACAAAAAAATAAAGTTTTCTGTAGGAAAACCTTGAGAAATGAAAAACAAAAATAAATGATTTTTTCAGAAAAATCAAATCAAGGTAAAAGTCTTTTTACATGGAAATTGATAAATAACTTCAGTGGGAAACAAATGATTTGATCGAAAACATGAAAACAGACCTTAAAGCCCAAGTGAGTGTGTGCATCCAAACAGACATTATACACAAAGAGATCTCACTGATATGATTTATAGTAATTTTGCATGAATGTCTAATTGTCATAAGGATATAATTCATGGATATGATTTAGGCTATCTTTCTTTTTAAACATGTGATAAGCCACTGGCCAAAAAGCTATCCCAAATATATATAATGATTTATCCTTTGCAAACCCCTTTGAGCCTTAACAGTTGATATTTTATGGAAACCCTAGCCAAGGATTGGAATTCCATACCTTACCTAGGATTAGGAGAGCAAAAAGGGAATGATTTGTGATGGAAAATTTCTTTTGGATAGTTTATGTTATGAAAAGGATTTTAGCAGTGGTTATGTGCTATTATTGAAAAAGAAAAAGAAAGAAAAAGAAATAAAAGAAAAGAAAAGAAAAAGGAAATAAAATTCCTTGTGATGAAAAGAATGGATGAAAAAGAAAAATAAAAATGATAAAATAGATATCTTGGAAAAAGAGAAAAGGAATAGGAGGTAATGATCTAAATGTCTCTATTTCTATTTTTGCTCTCCTAGTCTCAAGGTCATTTGAATATCCAGAAAAACCAAGATTTCTTTTTAGCCAAGCCAGCCATAAAAGACCTAATGATCCATGATGAGTATGTATTATGATTTGATGGGAAATGAACTGCAAAATTTACTTCTGATATATCAGTGATAGATGTGAGACTAAACACTTACCTGTGGGAGAATTAAACACTTATTGAGAGGTTTTCCTCTGTTTGATATCAGTCAAATGTTTCCTCTGAGGTCTTTTTGAAATGAAGTGCAAATTTGACTCTAACCTCATTTTGATTTCATGAATATCCATCATTTTGTTTTCTCAAAGTATCAAGGTTAACTACTTTTTGAAAAATCTGTTCTGATAAAAAATTAAGTTAATTCTTGTCAAAGCATGATATTTTTACCTTTGCTTGAGTACAAGCAAGATTCTAGGTTGGGGGGAGTTGATAAGTGCCATATTTTTAGTAAAAATAGGATTCAAATATGGCACTTATCCGTTAATTTAATTGATTTATTCACAAGTTAACCCTAGAAACCTAGTTAATTGATAGTTATATTAAGGTAAGTTAGGTTTTCATATTTTGAAAAGATTTCGTCCAATCAAATGTTTTAATTTTACTAAGTTTAAAGGTTACAGAAGAATCAAGCTTGCGAAAACTAAGCGTTGGGAGTGAACTAAGCAAAGAATGAAGTCCCAACAGCATTCTAGGCCCAAGAAGCACCAAGGCCCAAGGATTTCTTCATCAGTAAGCTTTAAGCTCGCCCAGGCGACCATCCTATGCCTATTTCACTCACCTGGGCGAGTAACAAGTTCCAAGAATCCCCTTTAGCTCGCCCAGGCGCCCATTTTGTGAAGGAATTCGTGGCCTAGGCGACCAAAGCAGCCAGGACCCCAAAATCTATAAATAGGGACGAAAATTGAAGGCACAAGCATTCATTCCACTGCTTTTCTCTCCCATTTCACCTGTTTATTCATACTTAAGCTTGTTCTTAGTTCTTAGGTAGTGTAGAAACTTAGGGAAGTGAGAAAGAGTGAATTGTATAAGGAGATTCTGCCGAAAAGAGGATCGATGACGAGCTTAGTTAGTGGTTCTCTCGAGGAGGTTCTACCGATGTTCGCTTAAACTTTCCTAAGGATTGGACGTACTCTTCTTATCCCTATGCTCTTTTAATTATTTATGCATTGTTCTATTCCTTATTGGTGATTTTATGGTTTGAACTGAATTAAATCACTCACTACGTTACGTTGCTAGGAATAGGGCTTAATGTTTTGATCGCACAAAACACGTGATTAGAAGCTTAATGCTAGGGTATTTAATTAAATATGCGAGGGATCGATATTTAGTAAAATATCCTTAGGACTTAATTGCAAGTAATCGAATTAAGGTTACCTAAACGTGTGCGGCAATAAGAATAGAAAATGCATAGGTAAAATCAATTAAAGGGATAAGAAAGACGCAATCCAATCCTACACTTCCTTGTCTTGTACTCGTTTATTTTCCGTAATCGTTTAGTTGTTTTCTGTAATCTTTACTTTACGTAAACAAACAAAACACCAAATGAACCTTCATTTTATCATCTGTATATAAACTATTGAACTGTTAACTATTTAAACGAATTGAAGAAAACTCAAATCCCTGTGGAGACGAACTTTACAAATTTGTAACTTGCAACGATACAACGGTACGCTTGACGTGAGAAATTCCTAACAAAGAGAAAGGCAATCTGTTGATCCTTGCATTGCATTCATTCATCCATTAACAAGCTTAAATGGTTTTCATTGAAACATCAAAGCTTTTATCTTTTTGGTAAAGCATTTAATCTAATTAAAAGGTTTTTGGAAAAATGATTTCTTACTGTTTAATTGATTACTTAATGGTATAATCGATTATTTTGTTCTTCGTTCAATCTGGAAAAATCTTCATGAACAACTTAATCGATTACCTATCGGATTAATCAATTATTTGGCCTTTGATTGAAGCTGAACTGCTTTGTTAAATGTTTTAATCGATTACTTACTTAGTGTAATCGATTACATAGTTGAAAATATATTTTGAGCCTTGCTGGGATAATCGATTACCATTATCCATAATCGATTACATAGGTCATTTGGTAAAAGCCTATTTTTTTACTTAATCGATTACCAAAACTTGTAATCGATTACACAGTTCATTTTGTGAATCAGAGCTTTCTGTCTTAATTGATTACAGCTCAGTTTAATCAATTATTTTGCTCGTTGTAAAATGTAAAATCATTCTTGAACATTTTAATCGATTAAGTGATAATTTAATCGATTACATAAGAGTTTTAATCAATTATCTGGCGCGTTTAATCGATTACAGTTAGTTACAAAATCTGTTATATATAAGTTTGAAGGCTTGACTTGTTTTCTAACTTGACCACTTCGTATTTCTGAGTATACACAAGCCTTCTCAGCCTTTCAAAGTGATTTTTGAGTTCTATTACTTCTTGCTTCAATCAAAACATTCATGGGTCTTTGAATGATTCTTGAGCAAGAAACTTTTCAAGGTTAAGGAAAAGCATGATCTGATTTTGTTTGCTATTCAACCTGACTTGGTAACTCATGTGCATTACATTCATTGGATCATTAAGTTGTCTCTCTCCTTAATCTTTGGTTGTAAATTTGTTTTGAATTTCTGTTGTAATTGGCTATTGTAAGTGGGTTCTTCTTGCTTGGTGTAACACCTCAACTTACGATCTTGTTATTATTGATTTTTAATGAAAATTCTTTTCAACTTACTTATGAGTACCCAATTGAATATAATAAAATTTTGCCAATAACTGATACTCCAAGAAAATTTCATTACTGAGTAATAATTATAAGTCTGAAGTAATATATATAATAAGATTACAAACTAACACTGGTTCTAGTACATAGTACAACTAATTCAAAACACTCTGTAATAAAAGAATACATCTTCAAACATATCATCTTTAAACAAAATCCTCTTTTTGTAGACAGCTAGTAGTCTCTCTTCGCTATTCATCTGCTCACCCGAATAAAATCGAGGTCATAGCAGGTGTCAACCACAGACACAAAATACAGGGTAAGTTTATGATAAACATAATTTAAGCAACAAAATGTATTCAATATGCAGATATTCATAACAACATCCTCAAAGATGCATGATTCTCTTAAACTCTTATCATGATGCATGATTCTCTTGAACTCTTATTATTTGGGACCAACTATCAAGATAGCCCATCCCAGTGGTCCAGAACTGATCCGACCAGTCAGGGTCTCTCGGTGTTGCACAGGTTCTCACCCACACTTCATGTGATCATCATGGGTGGCGTGATTCCTCACTGCAAGAGTTACCCCCCAGCTCAGACTTCTCTTGTCTGAACGCACGGACTCAGTTCTTGTAACTATCTGACACAACTCCGCTCTGAGGCACACCTCCACTCTGAGGCAACTCTTATATACACCTCCACTCTGAGGCAATTCTTATGAGACACATGAGACTTATACCTAACCCAATCATTTTATTTTCAACGTCAGTTTTCAATCACTGTCTCATATACTTTATTCAGAAATTCAACATAAATCAAGTATAGAACTCGACTTATTATTCAAGTACACAACATATCACCCATGTATAGAAACACTCAACAACACATGAAACTTCATTCAAGCACTCAATCATATAACTATAACTCGAGTCCAACAATTTCTCAGATACAAGTCATACTACACAGAACTTTAAGCACTTATTCCAACACAAACAACACCTAAACTATCTTTATCATAAACAACACTTAAACTATCTTTATCATAAAGCTTCCCTATACATACCTTGTAACCTCTTAATAAGCTTGTCTTTCTCTTCCTAGAGTTGCTAGCTTTACACGTGATTTCTTCAAGAAGGTGGGGTCTTTTTCCTACTTGATTTAGGCTTTGAAAAGGAGGGGATGAAAGTGAAATGAAAGGGATGTGGGGGAGGAAGTTCATGTGTGGTGTTGTAAAAGGGAGGTCTTGAAAATGACTTCCACTTAGGGCCCCCCTTCCTTTATATAGTGTTTGGAAAATGATATAATATTTAAGGACATAATTGTCCTTCCTAGCTAGTTACATTCATTTAGTTCCATCCTAACTTAGTTTCTCCTTATTCCATTATATCCTAACTAAATTCATTATTATTCTTTTACTTTATTAAAAAAATCTTCTAAGCCATGATGACTTTCTTTACAAGTGTCCCACCACTTGGCTACTTCTTACAAGTGTCCCTCCACTTGTCAAATGTCATGAAGCTCCTCCCTTTTTCTTGTTCTTTCACGTGACCACAAGGGAAGGAAGTGAAGTTTTGCTTCTTTTCATGTTATCTTGCATAAATATTGTCCAAAGCATGACTTCTTGGCCTTTTTCCTCCTTCTATATCATGTTTCATTTCCTTTTAAAGAAGAGAAAAGTGTATGGTTTCTTTTGTATACATATGTCATCTTTTAAATAAAGAAGAATAATCTAATTTCATCTTTACTTTACACATGGCATTTTCTAGTAGGAAGTAAAGTTTGATTTGAACTCTTCTACCTAAAGGATAATATTAAATAATATAACTCTAGAGTTTTTCAGAAACTGTAACACCCCGTAGGCCTCCGACGTGTTATCATTAATAATATCAAATTAGCGTATAAAATATCAAATATACAGTTCAGCAGAAACATAGGATCGTTTTCTTGATACATTATGTATGGAAACACATAATAGAACCATAACATCACGCCCCTGCTGATCCAGTTTATCAAACTCAACATAATAAGACAGATAACAAAG
>PYAF01004739.1:77256-87790 GCA_007407185.1 Glycine tomentella | reverse complement strand
TGAATCTCTGTCTATCATGATTTATATTTAGTTTTGTATCATGGACTAATTATATATGGACTGTAGATTTGTAATGGACTGTATGCTATGGACTGTATACTAGGGATATGTGATATATATATATATATATATATCTGTGTGGATGAATGCTATGGTTTATGTTAGGTAATTACGAGTAAACTTCTATACATTTTAAAAGCTGTTTTAAAACTTAACCAATTCAATTTGGATTTTTGTTATTATTATTATTAATTTAGTTTTTCAAAAATTTTGGAAAAAAAAAGAAAATTTTCAGTCACAAATTAACAAATCAAAAGCGGTCGTCTTAAAATAAATACGTAATAGAAGCGGTGGTTACACCTCATAGTGACCTTCCCTGACCTTGGGCATGTGCCTTCATCCAGTGTGGTTGTTTCCCTCTTTGAATCCATCCTAGTCTCCGTCAATCGGTGGTTCCTTCTATAAGGTTCTCCTCACGTCTTCCTCATTTCGCAAAACCAGGTTTGAAATCATGATCTGCGTTTGGCTTAGGGTTTTGACATTTTGAGGGTTGGGGTTTTTGTTTTATTTGTGTTTTTGATTTTGGGGTTTTTATGCAGATTTTTTGCATGAAGAGGAGGGACTAGTGAAGACGTGATTATTGGGTTGGATTTCAATTTCAAAATCAAAGTGACGCACACACACAACCAGCTGTACGGTAGGGTAGGGACTACTGCTACTGAACTTACTGTTGTTCTGGTTATCATCTGATATTAAATGAATGAAAGCACACATACAACCAGCTGTATTGTAGGGTAGGGACTGAAGTCACTTACTAATGAATGAGCTAGTACTTTTCTTGCTGGATCTGCGTTTGTATCTTAGCCTATCTTAGCATTGGATTTGTTAGTCCCGGTAGAACAGAGTATAAAAAAAAGTCACTTTATTTTTTAGCCCCATTTTGCTCTTCTTTTATTTCTCTTTTCACTCTCTAGAATTAGAATATGAATTGATGGTCCAAAGGAGAATAATGAGAACTGCTTGTGGATAGCCAAGTTAAGAGAGAGTAGGGAGTGAAAGTCATAAAGCAGCACGTGGGTGAAAGGGACATGATCCTGCACTAGTGTGCATGAATGGGAGATATTACAATGGGAGATCCCTTGTCCTTGTGTCTTACGCACTTCCTCAAAAACAACTTCTTTTTTGTTTCCTCAATGCTTTTGTTTGTTGTTGATACTAGTATTACTCTACATGATACAAAGATTTTTATTATTCAAGATGAAAAATGGTTAATGTTGGATTATATTTACTGAACATCAATTCTCGCTAGGCAGGTTGTAAGGTTTTTTATGCAGACTTTTTGACATGTCCACCCTTTTAGTTTAAATGAAATATATGTGATTTATTCTGAATAACATGAATACACACTTTATTTAGTCTTCTGTTACAATGGTAGCATCAAAACCTCTATTTTCAAGCTTGTAAAAAGTGACTTAAGGAAGCTAAGATAACTAGCTTGGTATACCAAAATTTTTACTTGATAGGATTTACTAATGATTCTACCTGTATTCAAAGGATTCGCATAAACATACCATAAAGAACCAGACCTTGTCCTTTTAATTACACTGATCTGGATCCAGATGTCTTCTTTCCAAATGCAATTAGCCCCATCATTTTTAGAGTTCCATAAAATATTTGACGAATATTATGGCTGCATATAATGAAGTGGTGTAGCTATAGAATTTTTCTGCATGATGTGTATGTTTGAGTAATTTTAAGGAGTAAGAAACTTAAACCCCTGCTTAATGATAATTCTCATGTTTCTTTGTACCTTTAAGACATGTAAAACTATAGTGTTGTTGTAGCTGTTGACCATAGCCAAGTGTATAATTAAAGTGAGAAGAATCAAACTAACTTCAGAAATTTGTTTGGAAAATAATGTGGATTCGATGTTGTCTTGAAACTATCACTATTATAAATGTAGAGTACGTGAATTGGTTTGAACCCCTCTTATGTCGTTCTAGATATATCTCTTACATCCCAAATTCGATTTGGGCAAATTTTGGTATGTAGCATTATGTAAGTGAACTTGAGCCTTAAAATGCATGGAATAGAAACTTGAGATGTAAATTCTGGTTTTAAGAAGGATAATAGAGTATGTTACACATCAAATGGTACTTAATAAATTATGCTTATATAGTGTAGGAGATGAGGGAATTAGATTGATTGGGATAAATCGAGATGAATGTCGTCTTTAAAAGTTATTCCTCTAATGGTGTATTTGATATTAAGGAAACAGAATTGATTGTGTTCCCTGGTAATTCTTAAGACCTAGCATGTCTACTTTAACATCTTCATCTCCTACTATGTTTGTTGTCCCTATCACTTGGCAAATTTGCATGCCTTCTATTATATTTTCCACTTTAGAACATAACATTATTGCTAATCAGAAATGATGTCTATGGTGGTGGATTGCCAGAACACAAAACAAGAACAAAGAAGAGAAAAAACAAAAAGCTTAACACAACAAAACACAAACACTGGTGCACACCACCAGAGAATTAAACAGACGTACAACAACAACCACAACAAGTAGTTCATGCCACTTCGCTGTAAAGTGCTTGCCTTCAACACAACAACAACAACGTAGACTTGAGCCAAAACTTCAACCATCCTCAAGTCACGGTTCATTCCACTTTCATGCCCTCATCAATCAATGTTATGTGTCTTTTACTCTCTCTCTCTCTCTCTATCTGTCATTGTGTTGAGTTGTGTTGTGTGGTCTCTCTCTATCTCTCTTTTTCTCTGTTATCCTAGTGTTTGTATTGATTGATTTTTTGGGTCTATTTATTTTTCTTTGTAACCAAATGGGGTGTTAACAATTTGTCAAATTGGCTTCTGCTGCTTCATTCACTTGTTCTCACCACCAAGCCTTTTTTTTTTGCTCTTCCTTTCACAACACGGTACTACTGTTAATTTTCTTTTTTTCTATTATGTCATCTTCTGCTTTGTCTTGAACCTCTTCCCAATTGTCCTGTGTTCACACTTGCTTCTATGAAACCTTTCGCTTATTGTCTCTTTTTGTTAGCTTAATCATTTCAACTGTTGTGTTCTTCTTGGCCAAATAAAGCCAACCCCTGATGCTGTTTTGGTTTGTCTGAGAGAGAAATGATGGCATTGGAGTGTAGTAGTTTCCACTTCCTAAATGGGGTTTACACGGTGCTGTTGTTTTGCCTCGGCATTGTCCTTGTGAATTCGGTTAATGAAGAAGGTTTGAGTCTTTTGAGGTTTAAAGCTTCCCTTCTTGAACCAAACAACAATCTCTATAACTGGGATTCTTCTGACTTGACTCCTTGCAATTGGACTGGTGTGTATTGCACAAGTTCAATCCTAACTTATGTGCAACTTTATGAATTCAATCTGTCTGGTACTTTGGCTCCTGGCATCTGTAATCTTCCAAAGCTTCTTCAGTTGAATTTGTCAACAAATTTCATCTCTGGCCCCATTCCTGATGGTTTTGTTGACTGGCGTGGTTTGGAGGTTTTGGACCTTTGCACAAATAGGCTTCATGGACCCCTTCTGACCTGTATTTGGAAAATAACAACAATTAGAAAGCTTTACCTATGTCAAAATTACATGCATGCTGAAGTGCTAGAGGAGCTTTGGGATTTGGTATCACTAGAGGAGCTGCTCATATATAGCAATAATTTAACTGGAATAATTCCATCATCAATAGGATAGTTAAAGCAGCTTAGAGTTATAAGGGCAGGTCTAAATGTTCTTTCAGGGTGAATAACTGCTGAAATGAGTGAGTGTGAGAGCTTGGAGATATTGGGGTTGGCACAGAATCAGCTAGTAAGTTCAATCACTAGTTGCTTTTTGGTATCTTTATGGTTTGATTAGAAAAACAATCCTATGTTGTGGTTTCAAATTCTATATGCGTATGTCTAACATATTATTAATTAATTATTGGTTGTTGTTTTAGGTGGTTGTTTTTTAATCTGTGATTCTTGGTTCACGAAACAAAAAGTCATTGCTACTGTCGCCATCGCTGGATTGTGCTGCTATTGATATTGACCATACTTTGAGGTATGTCTGTTGTTTCCTATCTTTTGTGGTTAACACTTCCTTTGTTCATATATGACTATTTCTTTGTCACACCATGCATTGAATTTTTAGTCAACCTTAGTTTCACGTTCAAGTATCAATTCAATGAGTAATACGAATAGTTTGGATTACTCGTTGAATTGAATCTTAAATTGTCCGTTTGGACAGTTTGGGAAGTCATATATTGTATACATGAAGTGTAAATACAAGTTAAGTTTGGTTTGTTTAATTTAATGAAATTTCGGCAGCATTTCGCTTTGATCTCCGAGTGCATACTAGAAAGGGGTGATTTCAAATCATCCCTTTCCTTTCGTGTACTTGGAGGCCAATGCGAAATTCTGCCGAAATTTCATTAAATTAAACAAACCAAACTTAACTTGTATTTACACATCATGTATACAATATATAACTTCCTAAATGGGATAAGGCCCCACCTTATTAAAGTGTTACAGTTTCATTTTCATGCATATAACATTATGTACAATATCATCATGCCAGCTTATTTGTAAAACCATGGATCGTAATTGGATGAAATCACTGCGCATTAGACAGCAATATGAAAATGGGGTTGAATAATTCCTCCAATTTGCTACATCTAATGCAACTCCTGAGCATGGAAACTATTTTTGTCCTTGTGTTAAGTGTGGAAATGGGAGGCAACAACCACCAAATGAAATCAGATCACACCTAATTTGTCACGGAATCATTCCGAGTTACACCAAATGAATCTGGCATGGGGAATTGCCAGATATGCCAACATCTCATACCACTGTGCAGTTTGACGTAGACACAGGATATCATATTGAAGACATGCTACACGATCTTGGAGAAGCCAATTTTCAGCAAGCACATGCACCTACTTATGAGAAATTACAAAGTGATTCACAGATCCCTTTGTATTCTGAGTGCACAACCTACACACGATTGCCAGCGGTGTTAGCTTTGGTTAACCTAAAGGCTATATTTGGGTGGAGTGACAAAAGCTTCACAGAATTGCTAGTTTTGTTGAAGAAAATGCTTCCTGAAGACAACACTTTGCCAAAAAATCATTATGAGGCGAAGAAAATTTTATGTCCTATGGGTATGCAGTACCAGAAAATACATGCTTGTCCTAACGATTGTGTACTGTACCGAAATAACCTTGCTGATATGCAAAACTGTCCGACATGTGGGGTATCACGATACAAAGTGAACGAAGATGAATGTCGAGATGAACCAGCCAGATACAACACTCGTCCAGCAAAAGTCTGTTGGTATCTTCCAATTATTCCTAGATTTAAGCGGTTGTTTGCTAACGCCTAGGATGCAAAAAACCTTACTTGGCATGCACATCGAAGGCAAAGTGATGGATTCCTCCGCCATCCGACAGATTCTCTGCAATGGGCAAAAATTGATCAGAAGTATCCAATATTTGGGAACGACCCAAGGAACCTAAGGCTTGGTCTTGCATCAGACGAAATGAATCCTTTTGGTAACCTTGCAACTAATCATAGTTCTTGGTCGGTGTTGTTGATGATTTACAACCTCCCTCCTTGGTTGTGCATAAAGCGAAAATACATTATGTTGTGTAGGATGATATCGGGTCCAAGGCAGCAAGGAAATGATATTGATGTATATCTAGCACCACTAATTGAAGATTTGAATAAATTGTGGGTTGACGGGGTAGATGTCTTTGATGGAAATCTAAAGGAAACCTTTACCTTGTGTGCAATGATCTTTTGTACCATTAATGACTTTCCAGCATACGAAAATTTGAGTGGGTATAGTGTCAAAGGCCATTATGCATGTCCTATTTGTCAGAAAGATACATCCTTCATCCAACTCAAGCATGGCAAGAAGACAGTTTACACTAGGCATCGAAGATTCCTCAAACTTTATCACCCATATAGGCGATTGAAAAAAGCTTTTTATGGAAGTCAAGAGACAGAAACTGCACCTACACCACTGACTGGCCATGAAGTTCTTGACTGTGTGAAGGACATTGTCACTGTGTATGGAAAGACCCAAAAGAGGGATGCTATCGAAAGAAACATTTGGAAGAAAAAGTCAATATTTTTTTATCTTCCATACTGGTCCGATCTTGATGTGAGACATTGTATAGACGTCATGCATGTTGAGAAAAATGTTTGCGATAGTATAATTGGCACCCTACTTAGTATTAAAGGCAAGACAAAGGATAATTTAAAATGTCGCCAGGATCTTGTTGAAATGGGTATACGCCAACAGTTGCATCCAATTACTAAAGGTAGACAATCCTATTTGCCCCCAGCAAGTCACACTTTGTCCACAAAAGAGAAAAAAGCTTTTTGTCAATGTCTGCGTAGTTTGAAGGTCCCACAAGGATACTCTTCAAATATCAAGAGCCTTGTTTCCGTAAATGACCTCAAATTGGTTGGTTTGAAGTCTCATGATTGTCATGTGTTAATGTAACAAATATTGCCTACTACGATTCGGGGTATATTGCCAGACAAAGTTAGGGTTGCCATTACTCGCCTGTGCTTCGTGTTTAATGCTTTATGTAAGAAGGTAATTGACCCCACACAATTGGATGATTTGGAGAATGAGGCAACTATTGTCCTTTGTCAATTGGAAATGTTTTTCCCGCCCTCTTTTTTTTGACATAATGGTCCACTTAATTGTTCATCTAGTAAGGGAAATCAGGTTGTGTGGTCTGGTGTTCTTATGCTGGATGTATCGGATTGAGCGGTACATGAAAGTCCTGAAAGGTTATACTAAAAATCAATACCTACCTGAAGCTTCCATTGTTGAAAGGTACGCTGCCTAAGAATGCATTGAGTTTTGTTCTGAGTACATGGATTCAGTTAAACTTGTTGGTATACCTGAAAGTCGTCATGACCAGTCAACACAAGGAAAGGGTACACGAGGATTCAACGTTGTAACTATGAGTCGACAACAGCTTGCACAACCTCATTTGTATGTTCTGAATAACACGACTGAGGTAATGCCGTACATAGAAGCTCACAAACAACATTTGATAAAGAATCACCCTAGAATGAACATAATGAAGGTCTTTCAAGAACATAACAGAACTTTCATTACATGGTTTAAGGGACAAATATTGAGTGATGACAGCGCTTCCTCAACATTAAGTCCGTTAGCAGTTGGCCCAAATTTGAATGTACCCACATGGAAGGGATATGATATCAACAACTATTCTTTTTACACAAAGTCGCAAGATGATAAAAGTTCTGTGCAAAACAATGGTGTTACAATCGACGCTGACTCGTTACACTTTTGCGGTGCATCTGATAACAACCCAATTCAAGCATCAATGGCATACTTTGGGGTAATTGAAGAAATCTGGGAGCTCGACTATAGTGCCTTTAGAGTTCCGGTATTCAAGTGTAAGTGGGTAAACGTTAACACAGGTGTCCATCAAGACCATCTTGGATTCACTTTGGTTGAACTTGATAAAGTGGGTTACAAGGATGAGCCTTTCATTATGGCAGAGCAAGTAAAACAGGTGTTTTACATCAAAGATCCGTGTGATGCTCGATTTTCGATTGTTTTACAAGGAAGAACATCTTTTAGTAGTATGCACTTTTAGGATGATGCGTCACTTGATATCTGTGAAATACATGTTTTCTCATCACGAATGCCCTTCATTATTGAAGACAACGTTGACGATGAACATGCAAATCGAATTGATCATGATGAAGGTTTATGGGAGAACATCAAATTGTAATTGCTTACTTTCAAAGTAATGTATTTTCAATATGTAGCTTTTCAAATGCTTATGCTTACCTTTACTGTTAACAGCTTTTAAAATTTAGTTGTTATGTAGGTGACTTATGTCATTTCATTGTATGGTTTTGCTTGCAGATTCATGGCAACACCCCCATTGTCCCCTCCCAATTCACAACAGTAGCATTCATATGTGACGTCTACGAAAAGTAGACAATCGACCCGTCTAAGAAGCTTGACTCGTAGAGACTTGGATCAGCCAAGGCCAGTAGTGAATGTAAAGCCATCAACTGGAAGAGCATCTGGCAATTACAAAGAAAAATTACACAGCTATCTCGGGGTTGTGGCAAGAGACAAAATCCCCATAATCCATTCTTCTTGGAAAGATGTCCCTGAAACATTGAAGAATCTAATTTGGGAAGACATTTTGGTATATTCACTTGCTCAATGTTGATGATAAAGTCCAGTTCTATGTTATGATTTTGTTATTGGAAACTGTCTAATTTTGTTGACTACTGTAGGGAAAATTTGATATCCCAGAAGCTGATAAGGCCAAGAATAAGATAATGTCATCGGTTAGCACAAGATAGAGGTCATTCAAATCGGTATTAACCACAAAATACATATATGCTGAAGCTGAGAGCCAAAATGATCATCATCCTTCAGTTCGATATGGTATACATCCTCAAACTTGGGAGGAATTTGTTGCTAGTCGAAAAACACCAACTTGGTAGGTTAGATGGCAACGTATGTTTTACTATAATTATATAAGTGGATGCAGTATTGAAATTGACCTGACTCAGTGAACTACATTTCCAAATAAATGACAGGGAGTCAGGAAAAAGGCACAAGAAATCCAAAAAAATAATGCATGCCCCCACATACTTTCTCGTGGGGGTTATGACCTGCTAGAAAAAAAGCTCATGGATGAGAAAATAAAAAAGCAAATACAAGATGCAATGGATACTGAGCATGAGTGTGATCTGGATGAACCTCCATCTCCAATTGCTAGACATGTGAAGTAGAAGATGGCTCGCACAAAGAAATATGGGCACATGACATCTAACAAGGCCAGAGAAATATCGGATAAAATAGTGAGTTCAAGCAAAGGATCCAATTAATAGTTTATCTATTACGTTTGAATCAGTTCAACATTTTTCAATCATATGTTGCAGGACTTGTTAGAAGAACAAATGACACAAGGAAGCTTTGTGCCTCATGGTCAACACGACATATTGAATGCGGCTATTAGACGACCGGAACACCCTGGTAGGGTGCGTGTTGCAGGGACAGGTGTGACCATAACTCAATATTTTAGACACACATCACGTGCCTCAAGTAGTTCGTGTGGATCCATAAGCACTAAACAATTGGTTGGTCTAATTAAAGACCTAAAGGAAGAATGGAGGAGGGAAAAGGAGGAGGAAACCAAACAATATATAGAAAAAATGAAAGCTGAATTGGAGGAGAAAATGAATGACAAAATGAAAGCTGAAATGGAGGAGAAAATGAATGAAAAATTAAAGGAAGCAATTAAAACCGAGTTAAGCCAACTAGCAACACAAAAATCCCCCCAGGTTGATGCACTTTTACAAGAATTGGCTGCTCGTGTTAGCACAAAGGGAAGTTGTGCTAAAACTACAGCCAATCCATCTGGGAAGAAAATGCTACTAATGTGGTGCCAAGCATGGGGCTGTTTGTTAAATCTGGTGGGTCGACAAAGCTAGTTGCGTTGGGCAAAGTTTACAATAGAACCTCGACAATTCACAATGTTGAGTACGAAGATGATGTCGTACGGGTAAGTGTTGAAACTATTTATGACGGGGACGCACTTGTTCCATATCCAACGTCAGAGATTATGTATGTCAGAGATACCCTACACAAATTTGTCGCTTGGCCCACATGTTTGGTGAAAGCAGTATCAGAGAAGGTATAAACATGTTGGCTTGCAATTAAATAATCGTTTGATTTTTGTAAATACATTAAGTAACACTTGGTTATTTGTTATTTGTGTGAAATACATAGGCTGCACAGCTTAGTTCAAAAAACATTCCCGAAGCAGTTGATAGGTCAAAAAAAGTGGAAGCAGTTGATCCTTTGGATGAATTGATGAAGAGCATCTATGATGTTTACTATAGGCCTGTACAGTTGAAATGGGAACCATTCAAGTTTGGCATTGCTAATGCTGAAACAACATTCTTCATCACACATTCAGATATTAATGAAATTATATCAGGTGACAAGTATTTGAACATTTCTATACTTCGACTGTGGATTATGTAAGTAACAGTGTAACACCCCAAAATTTTGAATCATAGTCAATTATTAGGGTAAAATGTTAATTAGAGGCAGTGTAAGGACCCTTATCCTTTTTTCTTTTCGGCGCTTAACCCCGCGCGATAGCGCGGGGATTCAGGTTAGAAAGCCGGTGAAAGGTGCTTAAAAATGCAAGTTTTATGGCTGTTCTGGCATATGGCGCGACCCACTTGAAGGGTGGCGCGACACGCGCCATATGTGTTATACAGGGCAGATGGTTCTGCCGTGCCACGCGAGTCGCGTGGAAGGCCCGAAGAGATGGCGCGAGTCGCGTGGATATATGGCGCGAGTCGCGTGAGAAGTGGCTCAGAAAGGTGATTTCTGTCTGCCATCTCAAGTGGGTCGCGTGGGAGGTCAAGTGAGTCGCGTGAGAACGTCGGCAGACCAGTTTTTAAAGGCCAAAACGTGAGAAATGGAGGATATTTCC
>PYAF01004739.1:57713-70763 GCA_007407185.1 Glycine tomentella | reverse complement strand
CAATATGATGCAATGCTTGTATGATATATGAATGATATGTATTCAAAGCTTGGATCACCATAGTGCTTTCTTTCCTTTTACATTAAATCACAAGCTTCAATCTTCATTCCTTGAGCCATGTTGAAAGCCAAAACATCCAAGCCTTATTGTTTCTTGATTCTTCACTTGAATCTTCATGTAGCTCCCCCTCAAATCAACAGTGTCAATGGTAAATGCAATGGATTTGCACCAAACTGGATTGAAGTCAAGGTTAGACATTTAGTTGACCTTCATGCATATTGTGTTGTCCTACTCTATTTGCAAATGTCAAATTTACATTTAAATGTTCTGATATTTAGAGCCATGTGCAAAATGGAGGCTTTGAATGTGGATATTACGTAATGCACTGGATGTGGAACATAGTTAGTGGGGGTTTGAAGAATGAATGGACCAAGGTATAACTAGTTGAACACAATTTAATGTTTACTTGAATTTGTTAAATGGTTCCATACTATAAATGTAAACGAATGATTTTTGGTTATTGACTTATTGTTGTTGTGGTTTAGTGATGGCACAGCGTTAGACATGGAGACCATAACAACTTTGAGGAGAAAATAGGCATCATTTTTGTTTAGAATCAAAAAACAAATCAATGTAGGTTGTTTTGTATGTCATACGGGTTTTTGTAAAATATCTCGCCTTCACATTTATTATATATTGTAGACATTGTTCCCAAGTTGAAGGGCTTTAATGGAATACTAGCAAAGTGCCTGGTTTTTTTTTTTTCATTTACTCTTAAACATAGCCCAACATATATATGTGTTGTATTTTATTCGGCAAATGAAACTACTTTGCAGGTCATTGTTTAGGCGGAGATTGTGATAGTGCTGATGCTACCTCATTTCAATGGATGAAACAACCATAAGGTTCGAATATATTGCCCATTGTAGCTACAAACAAGGTAGGTTCACAAAAAAAGACAGAACCTTGTGCAACTTTCTCTGAAACTGTTGTTGGACTTGTTTGTCATATTTATCTGCATGAGGTTATTTGATTTCCTTTTCATTGAATTTGAGAAATTATTTGACCTTTTATACACGCCTGCTATACAACTTCCCTGTGCAACCAAAGCTGTTGTAGCTGTCCGATTCTGCCCCATATTTTTTAAACTTCAGGTTACATACAAAGGTATTTGTGTACTTAGTATGTTTATACTTTATGAACAACTATTATATATAATGGTGTACCCTGTACTGTTACAATTGAATTGCCTGAGTGGCCTGGAGGTAAGCTTAAATCAAAGCTTGCACTACCAAAAGAGGGATGCTTACAATTTTGCCTGTCTTGCATAAATTATTGTTCAACAGATGCATAATGCACATTATGCTTACTGCAGCTGTGTTATTTAAGCTCCTATATCGCATTGTCCTCACAAGCTGGTTTATGCTCTTTGCTGGAATTTGAAAATGACGAATTGGAGGGCCGCACTCTTTATCAGGTAAGCAGCCTATTTTTGATGTCATATTGTCACCACTCTGACAATTTTAAATTTCCCTATTATATAATTCTCTAGGAAAAGTCTCAAACAAGCTGTAGCCTTTGGTTGGGTACAGCGTAAAAACTCTCTAAAAATACTGTGTACTTCACTACTTTATAGGGTCATATTTATCTTACTGGAACTTTGCTAGTACCGAGAATGGTTCATTTTAAAGTCATTTCTTTTAACTTGGACATGTGTGTTACTGCATTTGCGTTATCTATCATGACATAAACTTTATTTGGTTGGAGAAAATTTGTGAAGAAACAATATAGGAGATGAGAAAATGGGATTTTAATCTTTGTTACATGGTCAAGGAGTTGGTCTTATGTTGAACGTCCTGGCATGTTTCTTCTTGTTGCCTTTTTCATAGCACAACTGGTAAGTGCATGAGTTGTAAGCTTATCGAATACTTTATTCCTTCCTCATGCATTAATTTTCTTTGAGTTGCAATTGACTTTAGGGTTGCCTCTATTAGAATTTTCTTCTAATGCTCAGATAAGAAAATTCAAATAAGAAAAATATGAATAATGCTCTAAATTCCTGTGATTTTTCTATTTAATAAAAGAATAACGGTATTGGAGTTAGAAGGAAAGTAGAGGATAAGAGATAAGTAGAATCAAACCAAAAAACAAAAGTTTTCCAATTCCTCTGTAGGTCAAGCAGGGAAAAAACTTGAAAGAAATTATGTGAAAAGCACCACATGAAACCACGAAAAGAATTCTAGCTCAAAGCAACTTAAATCTTCCTTTTGCTTGATTTAATTAATTTATCTTTTAATACAGCCAAAAGGGTATGATAGACTAATTCTTATGATGTGTTTTCCAGTACTCTTATATTTTATGTCCATTGAATCCAAAAATACACTTTTGTAGAAATTTTAATTTCTAAAAAGACATTTGTTTTGGAGGAGTTCTGTCAATTATGTTATTCCATAGGTGCCTGCAAAGTGCCATTGGAGATATGCTAGGTTGTTGCTATGCCTCCATTGGGGGTAGAGTTCTGAGCCGTAGTCGTTATTTGAGGTATGAATTTTTACCCCATTGCATGGTGCAACAGGACCCACGGATTCTTCAATTGGGAAGAAAAAAGGTGAAAGTAAGCAATTCGAGTCACTCTCTAATTTTAACAAATGGTCTAAACCACAATCATTGAATGTTGAATCAGGTTGATTCTTTATGCAGATAATGCAAGCAAAATATGGGTTATTACAGAAATTATAGTTGTGGTTGGCTTGGTGATAGTATTTTTCATTTTTGAATTGTACCTTGTCAGGAATAAAAGAAAATGGCAGAGTAAGTTATACAAAGAAGGTGTGTTTATGCTTTTAAATTCTTTTCTTGTCCTAACTCATTTAGTTTTTGTCTTTAAGTAAGAATGGAATAGACAATCATCAAATTAATCTTGGATCTCTTTGAGTGGCTACCAATAATTTTTCTGATTTGAATAAGCTTGGACAATGTGGCTTTGGCCCTGATTACAAGTTAAATAGAATTCAAATTTATACAAGGTTCATCCCTTCAATTGGCCTGAACATTTATCACAGGAAAGTTCAAACAGATTATTTTCATTTTTTGTTAGGGGAAACTTAGTGATGGTCAAGAAGTAGAAATCAAGAGTCTCTCCACTTGCTCTAAACAAGGCTCAGAGGAATTCATAAACGAGGTTCTTCTGATAATGCAACTTCAACACAAAAATCTTGTAATGCTTCTTGGATTATGTGTAGATGGGGAAGAAAAGCTTCTGGTATATGAATTTTTACCCAGTGGCAGTCTTGATCTTGTACTCTTTGGTACATATATTCTTTCACTCCTTTAAGGATGGAGCAACCAATTACATTTCAACAATGATAAAAATAAAATAGGCTGATTCACTTGATTGTAACATTCATTTTACAATTTATGGGGTACTGTATATTTACATTCTTATTGATATGGATAAAATCTAATGGTTGATCATAATACAGGAACAACTCTGATCAAATTCTTCTTGTGTGAATAAAAAAGACCATTAGTAAGTGAATTGTCTACCCTCAAGGCAATGAATATGATTATCTTGAAATTCAAAGTAAATTGTGAAAAGTGAAACATGTGAATATGATTCATAAATTTAAAAGGAAAAAAGTAAAATTATATCCTTCCTGAGCTGACTTTTTTTAACTGACAGTTGCGATGGCAGGTGAAGTTTGAGAAAGTGACTCGTAGAGCACATGAGCAATTTCAAATGGTTTTAAAAGAACAAAGCAGGTTATCATCGATTGTTATTTTCAAATTCTTTTGGGATGATGTGTTTGATTACTCTGTCTTCAATGCTTGTTGTTGCTTTGATTTTCTCAGTTTTTCATGTTCATACCTATGAAAACTTTTTTGGCAATGTTCACCAAGCTAGTAATGTTCTGAAATCTTGTGTATTTTAGTGAGAGATGTGGCCAGCAAAGCTTTTCCCTTGGAATATATGAGGGAAAAGTATTGCCATAGCAGTTACTAATCTTTTGATTATTTGTAACAAAGGAAATATGTTCCATTTATTTATTTTTTTTCATTTTTTTTTGGATTACTGGCAAATTTGCCATGCCTAATTTTGAAAATTGATACACATTTTTTTTCAGTTTTTTTGTTAAATTGAAAAAGCACATAATGTTCATTTACAGATTCTTGTTTTTGACTGATGTTTCTGTCAAAATATCAAGAGACTAGAAAACATATTACAATATGACAAGAGCTTTTTGTTTTGGAAAAACTTGTCTACCTTCTGTGGCCTTTCTTTCTTAAGTAGACAGCAAGACATGTTCCTTTCAAGAAGATGAGAGATTACTGGAGTTATACAAGGAAGGGAGGGATTATAGGAGATTTCCTATTACAGGAGATATACCAAGGGAGAGATTATAGGAGATTTCCTAATAGCTAGGATATGTACAAGTTATAAAATAATACAGCTATAAACCTATTAAAACAGGTAATAAATTACATTAATATACATTAACAGTTTCAAATTAGTATTTGATATAAAGTTAGAGTTCCTCTCAGAACCAGTGGTTCACACAGATGTGATAGTCATTTTCTTCTGGATTTTGGTCATTTTACTCTGCACACTGCAGTAAGCTACTTGAAATACAAGATTTTGAGTTGTGCTTATGATGTGGGTTGGCATTTTCTTTATCAATTCAGTGTTTGAAAATGATTGGAATACTTCAATACAACCAAGAGGGGGGGTGAATTGGTTGAACCTTGGTAATTAAAAATTTTCAAATCAGAGTTTCCACAGGATCTTTATCACTTTAAAAATGTTTTGAAACCAAGAATCTTCTATTCAATCAAATTCCTCTGTCAAGAAAATCAATAGACAACTGAAATCTTTCTGTGCAAATAATTTGATTCACAAACCAAAGCAATAAAGAGATGAAGAGATTAGAATAAAGATCAACCACAATTTTTATACCGGTTCACTTCAAACACTATGAAGCTACATCCAGTTCTTCCACTCAACACTAGAATGGAGTTTCACTATTGCAAATTAATGTTCTTACAAAATATTACAAGTCTCTCTTTATCAACCCTAGATAAAGTTCATAAATCTAAAACACTATTAGATTCTTAGAGACTAACCCCACTGAGAACACTACTCAGCAACCCCTAGAGAAACATTATCTCTAGCCATCATGCAAGAAACTCATTTACAATAAGCCAACCTTTACAAAAATCTAATAACAGATTTACAATCACAAAGAATAAGGAACGAATTCACCTGATAATCCAATGAACACAATGCATATGAATGATTCACCAGGTTGAAAGAAAGAATGACAGATTCAAAGCATCCCTTTCCTTACTCTTTGAAACTCAATATGCTTCACTTTTCAAATTCAACAACCCATATGAATTTTTGTGAAGTCAAGATGTTTTTAAGCTCAGAAAACTCACTTAATAAATCTTATGAATGTTTGTGATTTCCCAGAATACGAATTTCTCAATCCTTAAAATCACAGGGCAAAGGGTTCTATTTATAACAGCTTTCTAACTGAAAATAATCGATTAAACACGCTCTTGTAATCGATTATTTCGCATTTGTAATTGATTAATTCAAGAATGAAATCGATTAAAGTGTTTATGATGCATTCTGGGTTTGAGCTATGAACATTGTAATTGATTATTCCGTCACGTAATCGATTAAACCAGACACTCATGATTTTCCAAATGCACTGAGTAATTGATTACAGAATTTGGTAATCGATTAAGACAGACAGACCAATATTTCCAAATGTACTATGTAATCGATTAAAATGATATGTAATCGATTACGAACTTCTGTAATCGATTAAGACAGACAGTATGATTTTTCAATTTTAGCCTAGGTAATCGATTAATTCGATATGTAATCGATTACATTGTTCTTGGTTTGTTTTCCAGAAGGCACGAAGAACAAAATAATCGATGCCAACATATCTGTAATCGATTAAAGCAGAAAAAACTTCACTTTTCCAAAAACTTGATTTTAATTTTGCCTTATTTGTTAAATGCTTTTGAATTGGTCCTCAATCTAACAGTCCTAAATGAATGACTATGCATGATATGCATATCAGATAACACATCTTCCCTTTTACATGAATCAATTGATCTTCAAGCTTCCAAGGCACTTTGCTATGAGGCATGTTGAAAGCACAAAACTCCAAAGCTTGATTCCTTGTCCATCCTTTCATACTTCCTCTTGAATCAACAATGTTTTCACAGGAAATCCAATCTGATGAGAAGAGGAATCTTTATTCTCGATTTTACATATCTGGACGAGATATTGTTGTCTTTTTTTCAGACTGTGGGTCTGATTTTGTGAGTTGTAGTTTTGTGAAATCAAGTGTTGACAATTCACAAGAGATAAAGTTTAAGTGCTTGCTTTCCTGATTTATCTGGTTTCAAATTTTGTAGTATTTATGCCCATACGATGAAATCCCTAATGTCTACTACTGACACATGCTATTACAAAATGGAAAATTGAAACATGTGGTAAACTGATATTTACACCAACAAACTCAGCTACCATATATGTTGAGTTTGTGAATCTTATATTGCTGAGATGGAACCCATGTATGTTGTGTCCCACATTCTCAGTATTAGCCTTGGGAAAACTATGGTTTTTCTTTCGATTTTAGAGACTTATAAAAATGAAATTTTCTCTAGTTTCTTTATGACAATTTCTTATGTTGCCCTCTTCACTATTCCTATTTATTAAATTTGTTGATCCAAATAAGGAAGGAAAGAAAAAAGAGGTCAAAGCTTTTGTATGTACATTGCCTTTATATGTATTATCTCACTATTATCAGGTGCTATACCACTCTAATTATTGTAGTTTTTTTGTTAGTCCATATCAATTTCTGATCTATGTTCCATCTTGGCAGTGAGTCTTGCTCATCTTCACAACCTGCTGCAAAATGTTTAACATTTTGTCTAAAGAATGGTGATAGTCATTTAGATAATCCTGTAAAGGTCCTGTCTGAAAATATCTGCCATGTTCTGTTTGAAACAATAATACAAGGTATTTTCGTTACTATCATTTCTTTAATGGAAGTACTCTGTTTCTTTCTTCATTAAATGTATATGTATGATTTTCTGCATGAGGTGGAAAAAAGAAAAACGATACCTACCATTTACATAATGTGGGATTTAATTGATGTGCCACAATTCATTTACTTAATGGTCATATAGTGTTATTTATTCTAATAATTAGGTCAACTATTAGTACAATACTACAATCCAATACAATTAAAATTCATTACTTGAACAACACTTCAATACAATCCAAAACATTAAGATTTAAGCTCGCCCAAGCAAGCTCCCTAAGGCCAATTTGGTCGCCCAAGCGAGCCACATTTCCCAAAAAGATAACTTAAGCTCGCCTAGGCGAGCAAAACATGAAGGAATTGGCCACCTGGGCGAGTGGAAGCAGACATGACTTGTATCTATAAATACCCCACGGATTATTGAGGCATGGCATGCTTTTGGCACCAATTTTAGCTCCTTCTTTCATGTTTTATGCTTAGGATTCTTCCTAGTTGAGAGTAGAAGGTTAGGGAAGTGAGGAAAGTGAGTTTTTGTAGTGGAGACTCTGTCAAAAAGAGGATCGATGACAAGCTACTTCGTCGGTAATTCTCTTGAGGAAGTTCTTTCGATGCTCGCTTAAGCTTCTCTAGGATTGGACGTACTCTTTTTTCCATATGCTCTTTTAATTTCTATGCATTATCCTATTTCTTATTGGTGACTTTATTCTATGCTTAATGCTTGATGCTAAGTGATCTCTAGTTTCATGAATTTTAACCCTAAAGGCAACTGGAAAGTAAATTTAGGGTTTGAACCGAATGATTTCACTCATCACGTTGTGTTGCTAGGAATAGGGCATAACGTTTTGATCGTATTAAACACGTGAGTAGAATCTTAATGCTTGGGTATTTATTTGAATATGCGAAGAATCGGTATTTAGTCAAATATCCTTAGGACTTTAATTGCGAGGAATCGAATTAAAGTTACTTAAACGTGTGCGTCAATAAGAATAGAAAAATAATACATAGCTAGAATTAATCGAAGGGATAAGTAAGAAGAAATCCAATCCTACGCTTCCTTGACTTGAAATCATTTATTTACTTCCGTAATTTTATCTTTGTTTTATGATACAATATCACACAAATGAACCTTCGCTTTAATCATCTGTACATAGACTATTAAACTGGTAAAGATTTAAACTAACCAAAGTAAACTCAAATCCCTGTGGAGACGAACTTTATAAATTTGTAACTTGCAACGATAACACGGTGCGCTTGCTGTAAAATTCTAACACATTTCTGCCAAGTCCCAATCATTTAGGGATTCACCCATCCAATATCATTTGTTGTTTTACTTGTTGAAGCACCATTTATTTGATGTTGAAACATGGGTCTATCCTCCCAAACAGCCACTTCCTTGAGGCAACAATCATCCCTTCTTGGTGAGGATTCGCAACTATCAATATAGATTTCCTTTCCTTTAGATTTGTTCAGTGTTGCGTTCAATCCATGTTCCTGATCCTTTGTTTCAATGGGCTGAATTTCAAATACATAACTTATGCAATGAGTGTAACCCTTAATAATAATAAAATCATAGCAGTGTGCTTGGAAGATAGGTCCCATAAGTCGAAAACCATTGTCTTCAAGAACTACAAAATTTACCACTGGCCAAACCACTAGTATCAGAAATCCCATTGTCTTTCAAAGAAAGAGCAAAGTAGTTGACAATCTACATTGTAATTCACTGTTACTTATTTATACTATATGTGATTTGCTCTGCAATTATTTCTGGCCTGTCATGTTTTGTTGCATTTAAAATCATGATTCATGAATACTTATGTCACATATTTCCTTTTTAGTAATGCTTCTAATTTACCCTCATAAATAAATAGGAGACCTGAGCATTAGCTCTGCAAGTATAATCTGGGTTAGTCCAGATCATATAGTGACATGGGTCCGAAACCCTTATAAATCTTACCAAAGATTGGCACTTGACATCATTCGATTTCAAATCAGATTAGCTGTCAACCAGGGAGGCAAATTTGGCTTGGAGAATTGTACTTGATTCCTGTCTTCCTATTCTTCACTTGATTGATACTAGGCGTTCCATCCCTTACGCTATTAAGCAGATTCAGGAATTACTGGGGATATCATGTACTTTTGATGAAGCAATTCAGGTGAGTTTATAAAGAATATATTGAATGTAACATCCTCAAAATTTTATTTACAATTATAATTGATTGTGGACATGTGATGATACTTGGATGCAAACATATTTAAAGAGAAATGACTATATCACTCTTTCCTTGAAGTAGAAATTACCAGAATACCCTTAAGGTTAAAATTACAAAAATACCCTTGATATTTTAAAATGACAATATTACCCCTAAGATAAATGACAAAATTACCAAAATGCCCTTAGGCCAGAAATACCTAAATATCTTTAGAAATTTTATGGAAACCTGATGAAATTACAAAGTACTCTTGGATAGTAGGGTATCCAAATATTTTGTGACAGAAAACTCTAGAATAGAATTTCTATGAATTTTATAAAATAACAACTTGGAGACTTTATTCAAGAGAATTCAAGTATCAAAAAAATATGGAAAAATGATAAGTAGAATCTAAGGAATTTTCTCTTAATTGTAGGATGTATAGACCTATTTAATAAAATGGTTTAGTAATTTTGATGATCATGAATAGTACAGACCAATCAGAATTAAGATTAGAGCAATCTCGTATGCAAGGTTGTGTATCACTCTGTACAAAATTGCTTGTAAGTAATTTAAACTATCATTAAAGTCAATTTCTGGAGATCTCTAGAGTTCTATTATTTCATATTATCTTTAGAAAAAAGAGTTCAAATCAAACTTGATTTCCTACAAGAAAATGCCATGTGGAAAACCATAATTGGAGCTAGATTTTTCTTTACCATCAAAAATGACATATGTACATAAAATGGCATAAAAGGAAGAAAAATTTGTCTTCCTTACCCTTAAGCTTGATGGTCACGTGTAGAATGGTGTAGAAGGAAGGAGAAAGTTCATGAATAGGCCACTTGGAAAGGCAAGCTTCATGAAGGAGACAAGTGGTAGGACACTTGTATGGTACATCATGGACTTAGGAGATTTTTTTTTATCAAGTAAAGAAGTCGTCATGAACTTAGTTAGAATCTAAAGGAACAAGAAGTAATTAAGTTAGGATGAAACTAAATGAAGGTAATTAAGTTAGGATGGAACTAAATAAAGGCAATTAAGTTAGGAAGGGCAAAAATGTCCTTGAATATTATATCATTTTCTAAACACTATATAAAGGGAGGGGGCTACCTTAAGTGCAAGTCATTCTCAAGGCAAACCCCTACATACTCCACGTGAAGCTCTTTCCCTCACATCACCTTCATTTCATTTTCATTCTTCCCTTTAAAGCTTAAATCAAGTAAGAAAGAAACCCCACCACCTTGAAGAAATCATGTGCAAGGCAAGCAACCATAGGAAAAGTTTGACAAGCTTAGTAGAAGGTTATCAAGGCTTCATCTCTTAGTGGGTTTTCCCAAGGAAGGAAGCCATTATTCCATTCCATTTTCAAGACTCAAACTCACTTGAGGTAGGCTAAGCTTAAATCTCTAGTTAATCAATGGTTTGGATTAATTCATATGCTTTATTAGGTAGATTTATGGTTATCATTTAAGCTTGAATTTCATGTTATTGGAAGGATATTCTTTGATGATAAGTTGATTTAAACCATAGGATAAGTGATAATTTATAGGTTGAAATATTGGTGATATTTTGAATCACACTTGATTGTTTTGGAAGTGATTTGATGACCTTTGGGCTGTACATTCATATTTTTATTATGGGAATGTTTTTAATTAATTTTGAGAAGTAGATGTTTGAATGATATATAGTTAAATGGTTCAAATGCTTGAGTAATTAAATTTGAGGATGAAGTAGTAAGGTGGTAGGTGAAAGGAGATTACGATACATGCTAGGTTTTAATCTTTTCTTGTGAAGGTTTAAAGGAATTAGAAATTATTTGAAAAGATATATTATGGTTTATTAGTTAGATTACTAACATGATTTATCTGTAGCCTGAGGATATTCAATTATCATGCCTAAGTTGGTATGATTTTTACTTGAACAAGGTATGATTGTTTAAACTATACTTTTGGATACGTATAATGTCATGATATATATATTTTTCCATAAGGTGATATGTATTTTGCTTATGGATTTTTATTATGGATGGATATTGATGTGATGATAGGTTGATTCATGTTTCCAAATCCAGTACGAGATTTTGTGAAACAAGAATCTTATACTACATACAATATGATATGTAGTACCCAGGTGCAGATACATGGCAAAATTCATGCATGTTTGCGTAAGACAATCGCAGCATCTACATCCAGTATGAGGTATAGCTACATACAGTACGATATGTAGAGGTCATTTGCACCCTGGGATAGTTTATTTCATGCATTCATATAGTTTGCATAATTTTATGGATTTTGTTTGAATATTTATTGATGATTTACTAACGTACTAACGTGTTCAGTGATTTAGCTTTGCCTACTGAGAAATTTTATTTCTCACTAGATTTGTTTCATTTTTTTTTATATGGCAACAGTGGTCAATCTCCTTGATGACCTGGGTCGGTGATGGTGTAGAAAATGAAGATATGAAGTAGAATTTTGTTTGGAAAAAGCTTGTACTTGTAACAAGAACTATGGTTGTTTGTAATATATATAACAGTTTATCTTTACGTTTAGAATTTATACTAGTATACGTTCAGCAAAAATCATTATTATCTAACGATTTCTTAGTAATTTAACTCATAAAAATACAATATCTAGAATAATTTTAGGTCATTACATTGAACATAATGTTAGTTGTTTGTTGTTATGCTTATGATCTTTAGCATATTTCCTCTCTTTAGTGTCTATGCTGCGCATTTACTCATTAATTAATTATTACAACTGAATTTAAGCTTTATGTCATGTACATTCCAACTGTCATTAGCAGCAGTGATTTATAGTTGGATGCTTATAGCATCATCAGTTAGTCTTTTTCGTTTATTGAAAGAGCATTTGATCTGATTCTGTTGGCATTTTTTACTTTCATGCATGTACCAGTATAGTTTCAACTTTATACTTCATGCTTGAAAGACGATAGAGTTACATAGTGTGAGATTTGACAAGTTCTTTATTCTGAATATTATGTTCTAATATATATATATTTAGTACAAGCAGAACCAATATGTTGGCACAGCTTTAGCTGCATGCTTTATGCCTGTCTAGTGATAACTGAAAACAATCTAATAGCTAACAGAAGGCTAACGGGTACTGAAACTGGCAAGAGAATTATTGGCAGAAATCAGATGCTCATTTTTTTACATTTTCCACGTGCTCTTAATGATTCATAGTTCTCTGTGCTTTGTGTCAGCAAACATTACTCTACAGGTGTAATGCCTGGTATTTCTAAGCATGTAATTAAGCCTGGATTAAGCCTATGATTAAGGAAAATCATTTTGGCTTAAGTGTATCCAGAGAAAAGGCTCGAAAAGGAAAGAAATAAGCTAGGCCAGGAATGTGGCGCGACCAGCGCGGACTATGGCGCTACGCGTGCCATAGGACTAAAACAGGCTAAGTTGTTCTGCCAACCCACGCGACATACGTGAAGTTGGCGCGAGTCGCGTGGGTGACCCGAGGATGTGGCGCGAGTCGCGCGGTAATCGGCGCGAGTCGCGTGGGATCGGCGGAAATGTTTTATAAATAGGCCTTTGAGCTGAGAAAGAAAAGGGAGAAAAGAAAGAGGGAAGAGAGAAACGGCCATTGATGGCCAAGAGAGCTTCATATCTTCTCCATAGCTCATCTAAACACCTCCGACCCAACTGGAAAAGTGATCAGAACCCCGAGAGGAGTGATTACCCCCGATTGATTCTTGAGAAAAGCTGAGAAATAGTGAGATCAGATTTCTCAGAGAGAACCCCGGAGAGCTTGAGACCCAGA
>PYAF01004739.1:27473-38971 GCA_007407185.1 Glycine tomentella | reverse complement strand
ATTTCATTACTTGTTATTTTTTAAGGTTAATTAAATTTAATATATAAAAATATACATATAACATAATAATAATAATAAATAATGATAATAATAATAATAATAGTAATAGTAATAATTCTTTATATTTACCATACTTAATGAATAATTATTATTCTTTAAGATCTAAGTTTATATGAATAAAAAATAATAATGTCTTATAATTGATTATTATGAAAAAAATTTATAATTAATATTATTATTATAATAGTTGTAAAGTATTGAATAATAAAATAATTATAATTATTAAATGAAATTATCTTTCCAAATTCACTAAAAGTGAAAACATAACATATAAAAAGTAAACTATAAAAATATAAAAAATTAGGACTATATAGATAAATAATTCTAATAATAAGTAAATTAAAACATATAAAGTCTCAAATATACAAAAATAATTACAGATAATTAACCTTAAAAAATAACAAGTAATGAAATTAAAATTAAAGAACAAGTAGTAATAGTAATAGTAAAAATTAACATCTCTCTTAAAAAAAATATAAAACCTATTATCACATAATTGAAACTAATATCTTCAAAATAATTAAAATACTAATTTAAAATGAATTTTATTTTTTACAATGCTAATTATAAATAAAAAAATTTAATTACATGTAAACAAAGTATTCACAATAACAATCAAAATTTAAATATTTATCAATTTATGTATTTATTATATATATTTGTTAATTTATATATTTCATATAAATATTACGTAATTATTACTAGAAGAAAGAACAATCAAAATAAATTTGAATAGGTTTTATGTTTTTTTCAAAATACATCTCCTCAATTATAAATATATATATATAAAGGTAATTATCTTTCTTGAGGATGAATCAATTTATTACAAGAGGAATTTTAAAAGAATTATTTTTTATTTTAACTATTAATTTTTTAAAAATTTAATAGTTAAGATTAACTATTTATTATAATCATTACATTTCAAGAAAATGAATGATGAGGATGATAAGTAGTTCTAAAAGAGTTACTTTTGGAGTAAGTTGATCTCTTCTCATTTTTATTAATTTTAATACATTACATTTAATATCATAATAAATATTTTAAAAATCAATTTTATTAATGTGCATATTTTTATATTTAAATTTAAAATCTAGTGAGACCATTGAAATAGTGCTAAAGTTTGACAACATTTGCTCCCCTCAATGAATTTCATACGGTAATTAGGCTGAAGAAGCATAAGTGTAATAATATTTCACTTAACAAAATCATTGACAATTGATCAAAAATTGTTGGTATAAATGATTCAACACTTAAATTTGATGAATGATTACTTTTGTTACTAAAAATATATAATGACGATAATTTAGTTATTGAAAGAATGAAATTCTAACTTTAAATAGGTAAAAGTATAATAATTACGTTCTATCATTAAGTTTTGTGAAATTACTTTATCAATTAATTATAATTTTTAAAATTAATTTGACATTAAATTATATAATAAGATGTAATTGTTGTATTTTTGATACATTCAGAATCTAAATCTAAAATTTCAATATTTTATTAACTAAATTATCGTCACTTTATATTTTCATGAACAAAAGTTATCATTTACCTCACTTAAATTTCTTAATTAAGGATTGAATTTCTATCGCTAACTTAAAATGGAATAACGACTAGAGGTTCTATTTTATCATAAAAAGGACTAATTTAATAGGAGAAGAATTAATTTACTTTCAAATAAAAACCTTAAATATTTCTTTGTTATCCAAAAAATTGATAATTGATGAGTAAAATTCAACTAAATCAAAATGTTGACCAGAAATGTTCACCCGTTCTAAATAAAATATGTTTCTGTTAATGAAGGTGTTTGTGCCGTTATACCAAAGGTTGACAAAAATAGAGACGTGATTGGTAGCAAATTGAAATTAAACATGCCCCTAAGAACATATAGTCTAATCATAATCCTGCTAGTAAAATGGGGGTGTTTGGTATGTACCTAATCCTTCATGTAAGAAGATCATCCTATTATTATTATTATTATTAAATGCCTAACTTACATATTTCCTCTCGGGTCTACATGATATACAGTATAGTCTACTTTAACACACATGTATATACAAGAAAATTTCGAATTGCTTTTGATGAGTGATTTTATGGAGAGCCTTCAAAGTTTCAGAAGAGATAAAAGCTAAGCAAAAGTCATTGTGAAGCTGAGAAAAATCATTATTGGAACCCCTCACAAAGAAAGTTGGCAGCCAAATCCACCTTCGTCCCTCTCTATATGTGAATGGCACCCACTATTTCATGTTGGACACGGTTTACCAACAAAAGCTCATCCTGTGTTGCCTTTTCTTCAGGTCACCGTTCAATTCTAACCTACTATATATTTTCTTGTTTATGTGGGATACTTCTTCTTTTACCTAGGAGATTCTATTGTAAAATATATATCACATCTTAAAAGTGGGTCACTGCCAGTAGTTGGACGTTTATTTTATTTTTCTATGTTAATTTTTATGATTTTCAATAGATAATCTGAAATTGCATTCAAAGAATCAATGTAATGTTTGAAAATAAAAACAGTTTAACTAATGTTCTTGATTTTAATAATGGGTACGTAGAATTTTCTCGTACATAGTATTATCACTATTATACAGGTGGTCTTTAATGACAGTTGTTTGAGACCTTTAACGACGGTTTATGAACTGTCTTTGAATCTTGTGTAATAGAAAATTATGATTTTTAACAACGGTTATAAAATCGTTTTTATTTCCATTTTTTTGCGACAGTTATTTTGAACAATTATCTTAGTTTGAAATTATATTTATAAAAAAAAAACCATACATTCAACGACGGTTGTAGATGACAACCGTTTTAGAAAATATGATATGAAGACGATTTTTTCTAAGACTGTCGTTAATAACTCCATTTAATTACAAAATTGTCACTGTCCCTTTTTCTAAGACGGTTTTTGTATAACCGACGTGAATCCATTGTCGTAAAATAGGATGTTTCTAGTAGTGTATTCTACTCGAACATAAATTATTTCTTATAAAATATACATATAATTTATGAAAAAATAATTTAATTTGATATTGATTATATAAATTTAAGTGTGATCATTAATTATCAATTAAGTGTATATAGTAAAAATAACGTGCATAAATTTAAGTTTCAAACTACTATTTTTATTTCTCCATATTAATTGTTGGAAAATTTTTGATACTCTAGATTAAATTTAATTTACCACCCAAAATCAGTCGAAGTGGTAAGAATCATGTTGATATTTCACAAAAAAATGGGTTCAAATTCCTGTCCATGTGAGAGCCTAGTTATAAATATTTGAATATTTAAAGTGGGTTCATAATTATATTCACATCATGGTGGAGTTAACTTTTCTGATTATAAATATTTAATTTAATTCAATTAATTTTAAATAATTTCTAGATAAGAATAAAAATTAATAGCCGGTTTTTTTGTAATTATATGTAGCTATATACCCTATTTTATATAGCTTAAACAAGATGCAATGGACAAATTAATCTCAGCACACATAAGTGACATGATTAGAAATAACTAGAAACATTTGAACCAACTCCATAAGAAATATAATAGGGAGCGCAAGAGGGGACTTTTGGTGTGCTCTAGAATGCTTAACCTATTGGCGGTTAGCACACGACAAGAAACTTTTTGTGTTTCTCTAAAGAAAAATAATATTGGCGAATAGATTTGAGCCTGGTGGATTAAGTGTTCAGTTTTTGGAGGATGCACACAGCCACACACATATTACATATACACACTATAATAGAAAAAATGAAGAAAGGTGACTCAGCAGGTCACTATTCGCTTAAAAAGTACATCATTGATTTATTCGTATTTATATTTTATTATGTTGTCTTTTATGGTCAGCAAATTTTTTGAAAACGACTATCGTTGGCTATATTTAAGTATACTAACTAATGACAAAGATAATTTTGTCCAATGAAAATTGTATCCAATAAATTAATAAATATTTTAATATATTTCTATAATAAGTATTTTTATAGATGATAGTTCTGTTCAAATTAAGATATCTTAGTTAAGCTTTTTATTTTACAGTGTTTAAATGTAGACCACCTAAATTAATTACTTTATTTCTTAATAAATTATTAATTTAATTTGACCTTGTTCAAATTTCAAACCATAAGTTATTTAAATTTTACACGCATTTATTTAATTATATATAAATAGAATAAAATCATTTTAAATAGTATATATTTATCTTTATTAAAAATTAAAATGTTTTGAATTAAAAATATAAAATCAGTTATTATTTAATGTAAATATTTTTAAAACATGTTTTGGTACAGGAATATAAAACTTGGGTAAAGATAAAAATCTCCAGTAATTATTATAATATTTTTCATGAATAATTATAGTATTTAATAAATTTTTATGAGTAATTATAGTATTTAATAATTTATGCTTTGTCCATTGGTATAGGTTAAACTGTATATATATGAAATTGTGCTAAAATTATTTTTAATATCAACATTTTAAACTCTTCTAACGCATTTTCTTAGGGTTATTTTTCAACTGTAGGTTCTTTTTTGTTGATTTATTGAGTCTAGCGCAGATTCATTACCTCAGACGATGTAATGAAGAGTTCACAATTTTAATTTTAAAATAATTATACTATACTTAATTTTTTTTCTATTACAATATATGACGAGAATTAGATTTAAATTAAGACTATAAAAATAATTTCAATCCCTCTCATTTGACCAATTATCCTAATGGATTATTTCAATCCTAATTAGGAGTAATTCTTAAAGACGGGCATATCATAATTGTCAAAATTGAATGAGACCAAGTTGTTTGACTGATTGAATTGGGAAGTAATTAGTCTGGGAAGTTCCTAAAATTGTTCAGCCGAAGAATCAATTAAGAATCGGTTGAAAAATCAACCAACAAAAAATTAGTTCATTTCATTCATTCATACATAAAGGATTCCAGTTTATGTCTATCTTGAATCTTTTTTTTAAGATTTTAATGATTTGTTCTGTAATTCTTTTGTGATAAATCAATTTGATTCTATCAAGCATTCTGGAGAAAGGTTCTCTAGAGGATAGAAAAGAGAAGTGTTCACTGGTTCTTGGTCTTAAAAATTTATAGGGTTTAAATTTTGATTCTTTGTCTGGGTTTGACAAGAAAGACCTGTAGTAAATTGCTTGAAAAAATATTTTGATTTAGTGGAAACTTTGACCTAGTGTTGATTGGAAGACACTGGATGTAGCCTCCATGTTTATGAGGTAAACCAATATAAATTGCTGAGTGATTGAATCTTTATCAGTATATCTTTCATTATTCTTGGTTGGAAATCAATTGACAATCAGTAAGAGCTATTTCATTCATTACATGCAGTTCATGGTCATATTAGATTGAAATAAAATATGTTTTTGATCAAGGGTGTTTGTGTGATACGATCCTTGTATTAATTCTGCAAAATTGGTAATAACCAATTCACCCCCCTCTTGGTTATTTGAAGAGTGTTCATTATATTTTCATCTATGTTGATTAACCTCCAGGATTTGTTGATTTCAAATATCCAAATCATGTTTTTAAACTTAAGAAAGCTCTTTATGGATTAAAGCAAGCACCTAGATCTTGGTATGAAATATTGAGCAACTTCTTGCTTAGTCAATCTTTTACATGAGGTCAATTAGACAAAACCCTGTTTATCAAGAAGCATGACAATGATATATATCTTGTTGGTTCAAATATATGATAACATGCCTTTGATTTGTTTGACTACATGATATGCAATATAATTTGACCATGCATCACAAATGAATGAAATTCAAATTATGTTGATGAAACATTGTTTATTCTGCATAATTCTCTGTTGTAATCGATTACTACACATATTAATTGATTATTTGTGGTTTAAAAGGTTTTTTACGACAAAAGTTCACTAGAGTAATCGATTACCATGCTTATGTAATCGATTACCTATCACTTAAAGTGTTTTTTTAAAATAAAATTTCACTGGAGTAATCGATTACACTACTGATTAATCGATTACAGTGTAGTTTCAGTGTTTTTCAAAATAAACACTTACCTGGAGTAATCGATTACATAAGGAAATTAATCGATTACTTATTGTATGAATGTTATCCTGAAACTGAAAACATCTGGTGTAATCGATTATGTTTTTGAAATAATCGATTACATGTTGCAGAAAACGTTTTTCTAAAACAAATTTCCATTGGTGTAATCAATTACCATGCTTAAGTAATCGATTATCTATGGCGTTTTTGCAAAAATTTCAAAATCCTAACTGACATATCTTATCTTAAATTCAAATTCAAATTTGTGTCAGCTACATTTAAGCCCCTTGAAAGACGAAATTAGCTGTTAAAAGAATTTAAAATTCAAAATTGAATCACAAAAAAAAATCTATAAATACAACTTTCTAAGGTGTATCAATTCACACCTGAAATCCTATCTCTCTCAAGCTACCCAGAATCTCTATTTCTTATCCTATTTTCTTCTCTTTGTTACTGATCCATCCTCTGTTTCTTTCTATTCTTCAAACCCAAACACTATGTCTACCTCAAAAAGAACCAAAACCAGTAAAAGAAAGGTTGGTAAATCTTCCAATCCAGCTGAGAGTAGACTGAATTTGTGGTTCCCAAATCAAACTAATAGGATGAACTACACCTAGTTTAGTGCCACAAAACTAGTCATGCCTCCCAAGTACCTTGATCTTAACTGGTTCAACAATGAGGGATTTCAATTCCCTGTTCTGTTGGAGGCTCAATGATTGAAAAAATTCCTTGAATTGAAGGGTACCTTTTACCCAGAACTAGTGAAGGTGTTTTACATCTGTGCTAAAGCCAACATGGATGGGGTGCTTCATTCCCATGTGAATGGAGTTCCCATGGTGATTGATGAAGAAGTATGGTTGGCTGTGGCTGGTATCTCCTCTGAAGGAGTGAAGAGGTTTGATGAAGAAAATGGGGGCTACAATAAAATTGACACATACAAAAGTATGTTGTTGAATCCCCAAATGAGGCTGAAGACAATACTTGGTTTTGGGAATCTGACTGGGGAAGATAGGTTGATGCATTACATTATAGCCTACATCCTTACCCCCAGGTCTACATACCATGCCCAAATCACTGATGATGATTTACACTTGATATATGGCATAAAGACCTCAACTCAGATTAACTGGGTTCTTGTTTTTATTGAAACTATGCTGAATGCTTCAAAATTAATCAACTATCATTTTCCATATGCTGTGTTAATTTCTAGGTTCATAGATTACTTTAAGATTGATGTCTCAAATGAGATTGTAGACAACACCACAAACATCACCAATCTCATCAAAGAGAAGCATCTCAACAAGCTTGGATTAATCACGACACCCAATAGGTGGCTTATGGCTGGAGAACAAGCTCCGCAAGAGGAAGCTGATGAAGGTGAAGAAGTTGAAGAAGAAGAAGCTGCTGCTGCTCAACAGCAATACACTCCATTTGAATCATTGATGATTTAGAAGATGGATGTTGTGCTTGCTCTGCAACATGAGCATAGGGTTGAAACACAGTCTTCTTTGGAAGAAATTACTTCTAGGCTAGAGAATATAGAGACTAGGGTGGCTCTCAAAGATTCTGACCTTCTCTAGTTTAGCTTGTTTAGTTTGTTTGCTTATGGTGTTTCTGATTTCTTCATTCAACGGTTATGTTTCTTCTGCTATGTTTTTGTTATGTTTCTTTTGTATTGCCCTCTTGATTAAAGAATAAGTTTGTTCTGTTTTTGCTTACCTTATGATCATCAATTTTTTTTTTTGTCTTTGATTAGCCAAAAGGGGGAGAAAAGATCTTAAAGAACATGAACATATTGAATAAGGTCTTATGGAAACATACATACTCAATACATACTTAAAGGGTTGTACTTAAACAAAGCTATAAAGGGATATACATGTGCTCTTTATCTTAACCAATGTAAAATTACATAAGATAAGGGGAACATATAAATGTAAAATGTTTATGCAAAGTATGCTTAACATTTGTCTTGGCAAGAAGCTGATTTCATTTTCAGATATCAAGTATAAGCTCCTGGAAATCAACTCATGTAAAAGAACTTCAAGGTTCAACATGTTCAATTGATGTTTGGCATGATCAAAGCCAAAAAGGGGGACATTGTTAGATATAGGGTGAGCATGAAGGTGGATCAAGATACATGCTGAAGATGAACGAGTGTTTTAGCTTTGTACATGCCATTCAATTGAAGGCATTTGTAATTGCTTGATGTAGGAGATAATCATCTTATGATCCTTGCATTGCATAAACATTCATTTACTTGCATTCATGATTTTACAAAAGCACATGGTTTGTGAAAAAGGTTTAAGATTTCATGAGATCTCTCGATGGGTCAGTTCAATGCCATTTATCCCCCAACAGATCCACCCACGACATCAGCTAAGGCATCACCATGCCTGCATTCCATGAGGTCCCTACCTTGTATCTCTATACAAGTAGAAGATGTCGTACTAGTCTTATTGAGATCATCAATGCCCTTTCTTGATGATTCAAGACTAGGAACAAGATTTAGGTAATAGACATGTAGTGTCCTCGAATCCTCATGATCATGATCCCTATCATAGATCCTCGAGTGTACACTTGTTCTATTCCTAGGGCCTTTATCTTTAAACGCATATTGCTATAAATATAGGTGAGACATAAATATGATAAAGATAATTAAAGTTTGCTCTTATTAATCATGAAATAATAAATAGTACAAGGTGTTCAATTGATAAATCAAATTGTCTCTAGGACACCTACATACTAACAATCTCCCACTTGGCCTAGAGCCAATAAGGTTGACATGTCAAACTAAAGGATCATAACGACTATCATGCTTTCTCTGAGAGAGACCCTTCGTCAGAGAATCAGCCAAATAATCATCAGTGGGAATGTAGTCCATCTTTATCTCCATCCTTTCTATAATTTCTCGGATGAGGTGATACTTGCGGAGCACATGCTTGGACCTTTGATGAGACTTGGGTTCCTTGCCCTGGGCTATAGCTCCAGTGTTGTCACAATACATAGTTATTGGATCAACAATGGAAGGAACCACTCCAAGTTCAGAAATGAACTTCTTGATCCAGACTGTCTCTTCAGCCGTTTTTGCAGCTCCTATGTATTTTGCTTCGGTAGTTGAGTCTGTTGTGGTCTCTTGCTTGGAACTCTTCCAACAAATTGCTCCACCATTTAAGGTGTAGACAAAGCCTGATTGAGATTTACAGTCATCTCCGTCACTCTGGAAGCTAGCATCAGTGAATCCCTTCACTTTCAGCTCATTATTACCACCATAGATTAGAAACAGATCCTTAGTCCTTCTCAGGTACTTTAGGATCGTCTTTACGGATGTCCAGTGAACCTCTCCAGGATCAGCGTAGTATCGGCTCGTAATGCTCAAAGCATATGAGACGTCTGGTCTTGTACATAGCATGACCTACATGATGGATCCAATTGCTGATGCACATGGAATCCTCTCCATGCATTCCCTTTCGGCTGGTGTTTTAGGACACATTAGCTTTAAAGAGATGAATGCCATGACTGACAGGAAGAAAACCCCTTTTCGACCCATCCATGCTAAACCTCTTTAGCATTTTATCTATGTACATGGATTGGGATAATCCCAACAACCTCTTGGATCTATCTCTATAGATCTTAATACCTAGTATATAGGTCGCCTCTCCCATATCCTTCATGGTGAAGTTCTCTGACAACCAAATCTTCATGGACTGTAACATGGGAATGTCATTTCCAATGAGCAACATGTCATCTACATATAGCACAAGGAAAACAACAACACTCCCATTAACCTTCTTGTAGACACATGGTTCATCTTCATTCTTGATAAAGTCGTTACCCTTAACAACTTCATCAAAATGAAGATTCCAGCTCCTAGAAGCTTGCTTAAGCCTATATATTGACTTCTGAAGTTTGCATACCATATGCTCTTGGCCTTTGGACTCAAAACCTTTAAATTGTGTCATATACACTTCCTCCTTCAAGAAACCATTCAAGAAAACAATTTCGACATCCATCTGCAAAACCTCATAATCATGATATGCTACTATAGATAGCATAATCCTAATAGACTTGATCATAGCAATAGGCGAGAAGGTCTCATCAAAGTCAATTCCTTGCCTTTGACGGTAACCCTTCGCAACCAACCTAGCTTTATAGGTTTGGATGTTTCCATCAGCATCAATTGTAACAACTTCCTTTTATTTACGTATTTAACCTATTACTTACTTAGTTTACGAATGATTTTTTTTTCTCTTGTTTTTACCCATTTAATTTTCGAAAATCAATTACCATAACCTTGAATTAATTTATTTAAAATTTTCCCAAAATAGTGATTATGGTGAACAAGTTTAATAACTACTCAACGTATTTAAGTTCCCATATAATACAGTCCATATTACAGTCCATAATACATGTCCAATAATATACAGACAGTCCAAAATACATATCATAAGTCACAAAATAGTAAGCATCACAACATCTATATCACATCTTCAACTCAACATCCATGCACATCTTTAATCCAACATCCATGCTCAGCTACTACTGTTCATCTGCTCGCCCAATAAATTGGGGTCATCACAGGTGTCAACCACAGACACAAAGTAGGGTAAGTCTATGATAAATACAGTTTAAATAAAAAGAGCATATCTATAAATAGTCATGATTATTGTTCATAAAATTCATGGAAGATGCATGCTTATCCGTTTATATGATGCATGACTTTCTCAAAATTTTATCAAATGGTACCATAGTCAAGATAGCCCCACTCTCTCTTGTGGCACAGAACTTATCCAATCAGTCAGGGTAGGTCGGTGTTGCAATAGGAAGGTCACCTCCATCCATGTGATCATCATGGTTGTGTGGTCCTCACCGCCACAACTACCCCCCAGCTCAGACTCCATTTGTCTGAACGCATGGACTCAGTCAAGCTATCTGACACACCTCCTCTTGAGGTAACGGGGCTTAACCCTCACAGGGCATATGCATATGGAACATGCACAAATGATTCTTTTTATCTCATATTTACTCTTTCAATATTACTCCTTTCTTTAACTCATATGCTCCAATTTTTAACATGAGTCCAATACGGAGTTCAATATATTCAAAACACATAGGACAAGATATAAACTTCTTTACATAAAATTTTATAAAACACCCAATTATAAAACCACAGTCCATTCCATAATTTCTTAGAACAAATCATAATACATTAAAAGTCAAATATTTATTAAAATAGTTCAACATAATAGTCATGGTTTCAACATACTTTTAACATAAAATTTAATAAACATATTCAAGAATTTATAACATAGTAATCAGCCACAAAGACTTTAGTGAATATAAGTATTAATTATTTTTCTTAAAAGAAATTGCTACATACAAAGATTCAAGTTACCTAACCAATTAAGCTAGATT
>PYAF01004739.1:0-11962 GCA_007407185.1 Glycine tomentella | reverse complement strand
ATATTATATCTAGAGTTTTATAATTCCAATTGAGGCATGTGATACCTTTTTAGAAAGCTTAGGAAGTCTAGTTTAACATATTAAAAGATAGGGATTTAATGACTATTAGATGAGTATAGATTATAGGAAGAACCGAATCATATGTAGTAAGAAATCTTGTGGTTATGATGTTCTTTGTTATGATTTTCTTTTATGATGATGAAATCTTGATGTTTTGTGGCATAATTGTATGAAATGAGTTATGTAGCATGTCATGTGCATTAAGAAAGATAAAAAGATAAGACCTGAAGGGTGATACGGTTAAGCCGAGCACGACCCTGAGGGAAAGACTAAAGAAAGATAATACCTGAAGGGTGATACAGTTAAGCTGAGCATGACCCTGATGGTACCCAACGGGTGATACGGTTAAGCCGAGCACGACCCTGCGGGAAAGACATATTGACCCAAGGGTGATACAGTTAAGCTGAGCACGACCCTATGGGACCCTAAAGGGTGATACAGTTAAGCTGAGCACGACCCTACGGGACCAACCTAAGTCTAGTAATGAGCTCATTGTCTAATTTAGGGTATTAAAGAGGAAAAATAACATAGGTAAGCTATGCATTGAGATGATTGAAAGTGATGCTTGCATTAATGATGAAGTATGAGCTTATTTTTAAGTGTTTGTGAATAAAATGAATCTACTTCTGGTTATATGTTTATGAAATTAAAAATCAACTATAATTGTTCACATGTTTTTCTTAATAAACCGAAGTAGCTGGAATGATGACGATGACACTGCATGATAAACAAATTTTCACTTATTGGGAATTCTTTGGAGTTCTCACTATTTTAGTATGTTCCCGTGTCATTCCAGATAGGTAAATCAAAAGGAGGAGCTACAGAGTGAGGACAAGTTGGAAGATCTCTTTTAATGTTGTGGACTTGTAGTATTTTGTTATATGCTTTGTAATATAAGAACATTACTATTATTGTAGGGAATATTTTGTACAAGTTATTACTAAGTTGTAATTTATTAAAGAGACCAAAAAGTCTCTATAGGCTCAATATAAGCGTAATTTTTCTAATATTGAGATAAGTTTTTCTTAATCAATTTTGGTTAAAAATTTTACGTTAGAAAAGTTAACATTTTCTAGTTACGTATTATGACCTAGGCATAATATAGTAATTGGAAGGATGTTACATGTATTAAGATGTTCTTGGTTAGGAATTTGATCACAATGCTTTTTTGTTAGCTTCAATCTATTTATATTACAATATAAATCTTTATTCCATGTGCCTTGAGGAACTCATTGAAACCTTGAAGGTTCTTGAACAAGAACTTCAACAAGATGAATGTCTTAAGAAGGGAAAATCCCTAGATCTCAATTCCCATAAAACAGAAGGAATCATCATGTAGATCATCGTCCACATATTCCTTCAAAGCACTCAAAGCGGATAGCTCTTCTGAGGAAGAATCTAAAGGAAAATCTAATGAGGATGACAAGTTGACCTTCATCTAAAGGAAGATCCGAAAGATGTGAAAGAATAAGAATGAATCCAGATGGAAGAACTCCTCCAAGAAGGTGTCCAAAGAAAGGAAAGATAAAGATAAAAGCTCTATAATATGCTACGAGTGTAAGAAGCATGGACACTTCAAGTTAGATTGCCAAGATCTTGAGAAGTCCAATGACAAAACAAGCAATACAAGTCCAAGGTCAAGAAAGGCCTCATAAGCACCTAGGAGGGCCTGGACGACACCTTGTTTGATAAAGAAGGAGAAGAGGAAGCTAACTTGTGTCTAATGGTTGATAATGTTTCTGAAGAATTTGAATCAAATCAAGAGGAGTAGTTTTCGATAACCCTGAATTGTTGATTCAAGCCTTCCATGAACTACTTTCTAACTCGTCCATTCTTTCAAAAGCTTACAAAAACTTGCGAAAATATTTTAAAAAGTTGTCAAAGATCATAAAGAGCTTCAAAAGGCCCTTGAAGCCAAAGCAGATAGTTCTTAGGAAGAATCAACTCAAATGTGTGATGCTTGTGAAACTCAAAAGATAATAGAGGCTAAGCTCTACTTTGAGAATGAGAAAATATCCAAAGAAAAATTTGTTTTACTTGAGAAATTTTAGGAGTTAGAAAACAAAATTGAAGTTTTACAAAAAAAGAACTGAGAGAAATCAATGAGCTTCATGATCATGTGATAAAAGAAAGATATGATCTTTGGAGAGAGTGTGCACAAAGACAAAAAGATTATCAGGACCTTGAAAAGAGTAAACATAATATTTGGGTGGAATGTGAAGGTCATAAAAGATCTATGAAGGTTTTAAATGAAAAACTTTTGAAGAATGAAGCTTTAAAGGGTCAACCTCAAGATGTTATAAAACATCATAAGGAGATTGATACTTTAAAGTCTACCTTAGCCAAATTTGTTGGTGGAATTGAAAGTCTTGACAAGTTGTTAAGATACTGTAGGTGTCCCATAGACAAATCAGGACATGGGTATGAGGGAGAAATATATGTTCATAATGATGTAATAGTGGATATGATTTACATTGTTTACCAAGTATGACATACAAAGATGATATACTTTGTGAAGCTTGTCAAAAGGGGAAACAAGTTAAAATTTTGTTTTCAAGCAAAAACATTGTTTCCATCTCGAGACTTTTAGAACTATTGTTGCATCTTGATTTGTTTTGCCTAACTATAATAGCCTCAGTAAGTGGAAAAAGGTATGGAAATGTCATAGTGGACTACTACTCTAGATGAATATGGGTTATGTTCCTAGCTTACAAGGATGAGTTTTTTAATGTTTGTTAAATTTTGTAAGAGTTCAAAATGAAAAATGAGTATGCATTACTTTAATCAGAACTGACCATGGAGGAGAATTCGAAAATGAGATTTTCCAATTGTTCTATGAGAAAAATGGTATCCTTCACATATTTGCAACTCCAAGAACACCTCAACAGAATGGTGTAGTTGAAAGAAAGAACATATCATTACAGGATATGGCTAGGACCATGCTTAATGATAATTCTAGTCCTAACACTTTTGGGCTGAAGCAATGAATGCGACATGTTATTTACAATTTTTTTTTTACATAAGACACATTCTAAAAAGACTCCCTATGAATTGTGAAAGAGAAGAAAACCCAACATATCATACTTTCGTCCTTTTGGATGTCAATGTTGTTAGTATATGGATGTCCTAGACACAATCTTTTCATTGGATTAGGACATACATGTATTTTTCATATTGTCATGAATAAATTATAAGCACTCTTTGTGTAGTTTCATATTTTGTCTCGATATCATTATTAATATATGAGTAACTGGATAAAACCCTTGAAATAGAATAGGTATCTCTTGAGTATCATTGATGGGATCACGATCATGAGGATTCAAGGATACCAGATGCCTACTCCTAATTTTATGTTCCTAGTCTAGAGACACTGAGAATGTGGATCAGTGATCTCTGGTAAGACTAGCACGGCTTATCTACTTGTATGCAGATACAAGGTAAAGACCTTATGAGCTACAGACATGGAGATGTCTTAGCTAAAGTCGTGGATGGACCTATAAGGGTATAGCTCACACTGAACGGACCCACAAAGAGACTCTATGAGGAAATCTCACAGATAGTATCATTAAAGTAGTCTCTTATTATAGGTGTGTCTTTCCTTAGACCAGAAGTTTTCACCTAGACTGTGTTCTAGAAGACATGTTTTGATTGTATACCTCGTGTGCCTGAAACATGGAAACACATAGGTATACCTTTGGGCATGTCCTGAAAGAACACGAGTCTAGGGTGACTAGCTGAAGGAATTCGTCAAATCTCTGTGAGAGATTAGGTTATCTGTAAACCGGAGATATCAGAATGACATTTACGGGACTCGGGAATCTATGCATAGTAAAAGAAATCATGAGATGATTTGCCTTTAGAGTCAGTAAAATTAGAGACTCCCTATTTCGCATTAAAGCTTACCCTAGACTGCAAGGGCTGATACCTTTCCTTACCCTAGGTTTTATGGGAAGGTAACCGAGACGAAAGGAAATACATACAAAAACCAAATAGATTTAATAGGATGATCTTGTCATTTACCTAATTAGTTCTGGGGCAACAAAGCATTGCTAGTGCTTTGTGTTGTCATTAAATGGGTAGTGGCCTTGTTGGGCCCAAACTCATTTATGTCAGTAGCTATGTTAGGCCTAATGGGTCACACACTAACACTTTATTGTCATGACATTATAGCATTAAAGGTTTTGGGCCTAATAATGGTTGTTGGCCCAAAAAGGAGTTTGGATACCTATCTTAAAGAGAGAGGGGCGCATGAATGGAGTTAATGGGCTTGGATAGTCCAAGACATTATTAATTAATTTAAATAGTTAAATTAATTATCTAATATTTAAATTTGATAATTTAAATATTTGAATTTAAATATGAATTATCTATAGTAGTTAGTTTCATATTAAAAGGAGAAGATAAGAGCTAGATTTGAATTTGAATTCAACTAGTATCTTATCATGATCATGTCCTAGATTTTAGGAAGAAGTTTGAGGGCTGATTAGGGGGCTTACATACGGCTGATATTTAATTATTATTTGGCAAAATAATTCCCAAGTAATTGACTTGGTCTTAGGAGGATATGATGGGAGGTTGTTGGCAATTTTTGAAATGCAAACAACACCACTTTATCTTCACGTGTGGGTGCTCCATAATCAGATTTTTTTTGGTTAAAAAAAATCTGACTCAAACTCTTCCATAAAGTGTGTTATTGTGATCATAGTTCTCTAAGAGTTTTTGAACAAAAACCTATCTACCTTCCTCTATTTTCACATGCCCCCTTGTGTGAGTTTTGACAGAAAATTCAGCCACCAATATCATCTATTGGTGAGTCTCTTAGATAAGTAAAAACTCTTTGAAACCTAACCTTCTTCCTCTCCATTGGTGCGCCTAGCCTACCTCCTTTGGTGTTTGTTGGTGGTATTCAAGAAGTGTTCTTGAGTCTTGACAAGAAGTGGTGTGGATCAACATTAGAGGGCTTGTATCTTCAAGCCTATCCTTGATCGTCATGTTTCGAATATAAACAAGGTAACATCTATGTCCTAAAGAATGATTCTTGTGTGGTATGTGTGTTTTCGCTTGAAAAATTTTGTTTTTCTCAAATGCCTTCGGGCTTCATGGCCCTATCTTTCAAATGTTTCATTCTAAACTCTAAGGATAACTTGGGAAAGTTTGATTCTAAAACTGATAATGGAATATTACTTGGGTATTTTGAGACATCTAAGGCATTTAGAGTATACAACTCTAGAACATTGGTAGTTGAAGAAGTTATCCATGTGAAGTTTAATGACACTAAGCCTGATAAGGAAGTATCAGAGCTGGATGAGTCCTTTGCTAATTTAGGACTAGAAGATGGAATAAAAAATAATTTCATCCTGTCAGAGCACATAAACCGCAATGTTCAATCCACCACACGACGCTCCCCAAGAAGAGATAAGGGAACCAACTAGACTCATAATGAGAAAGAATCATCCCAAAAGTCAAATCATTGGTGATCTAATAGAAAAAGTCTAAACAATATCTTCACTCGGACTTCAAGGCCACACAAGATTGATCCCACAAATTGAACCCAAACATATAGATGAGACAATGCAGGATCAAAACTAGGTTAAAGCCATGCAATAAAAGCTCTACCAGTTCCAAAAAAATGATATATGGAAACTAGTAGAGCTACCCAAGGACAAGAAGAATGTTAAAGTTAAGTGGGTGTTTAGAAACAAACTTTATGAGGATGGTATGGTTGTGAGAAACAAAGCAAGGCTGGTTGCTAAAGGTTACTCACAGCAGGAAGGTATTTATTATACTAAAAGTTATGCTTTTGTTGCTCATCTTGAAGTAATATATGCATTTTACTTTTGCTGCATATAGCAAGATGTGAAAATAATAGGAATACTTCACAATAACCAAGAGGGGGGGGGGGAAATTGGTTAATACCTTGGTATTTTAAAAACTTTTTCAAATCATAGTTTCAGGATCTTTATCACTTTCAAAACCAAGAAATCAATTTACCCAATCAAATGTCTCTACTCAAGAATTCAATAGATCAAAACTGAACTTGTTGAACAATGAATGTGAATCAAAGAATCAAAGATTAATGAATTAGATGAGAATAGAGATATAGAATCAACACACAAGCAATTTATACTGGTTCACTTCAAAACTTGAAGCTACATCCAGTTTCTTCCAACCAACACTAGGTTAGAGTTCCACTATTATAAAATTTCAGTTCTTACAAGCAATTACAACATCTCCTCTTTATCAACCCTAGATAAAGAATAGAAATCTAAAACACTATTAGATTCTAAGAGACAAAGAACCAGAGAACACTACTTTGTTCTTTACACTAGAGAACCCTTCTCTAGATACAAGCAAAAACCCACTTTACAATAGCAGTTTTACACAGAAATTCAAAACGAATTTTACATACAACAATTAAGGAGAGAGATAACCTAATGATCCAATGAATGAATGCAAAATGAATTACCAAATCAGGTTGAGAAGAAATCAAACTCAAAACACAATTCTCCTTAATCTTGAAAACAATCTTGCTCAAGAATCATTCAAAGACCCATTGATGTTTTGAATGAGGCAAGAAGTAAAAACACTTAGAAAATAACTTAGGAATTGCTTGAGAGGCTTGTGTATACTCATAAATATGAATGATCAAGTTCACAAATAAGCTCAGCCTCCAATCCTATTTATAACAGAATTTGTAACTAACCATAATCGATTAAACGTGCCTAATAATCGATTATTATTCTTATGTAATCGATTAAAATAACTATGTAATCGATTAAACCATTCAAGAATGTTTCTAGGTTTTTCTAACGAGCAAAATAATCGATTATCTAGAGCAGTAATTGATTAAAATAGAAAGTCTTAGTTTTACAATTTGTACTGTGTAATCGATTAAAGCAGAAAACATATATTTTCAAAGTGAACATGTAATTGATTACCATCTTTGGTAATCAATTAAGACAACAAAGTGATTTTTCTCAAATAGCCTAAGTAATCAATTACAATGTGTGGTAATCGACTATCACAGCAAGGCTTAAAAACATGACTAATTATGTAATCGATTACAATCCTTAAGTAATCGATTAAATTCATTAACAAAGCAGTTTTGTTTTAAACAAGGATCAAATAATCGATTATTCCGATGGGTAATCGATTACAATGTTCATAAAAGATTTTCCAGATTGAACAAAGAACATATTAATCGATTATAACCTTAAGTAATCGATTAAATCAGTGAAAATAGCATTTTTCCAAAAACTTTTCACTTAGGTTAAAACCTTAACCAAATTATTAAAGCTTTGTTATTTTATTTGAAAACCATTTAGTTAAATGAATGAATGAATGAATGCAAATCATGGATCACCAGATTAACCTTTCTCTTACACTTGAATCAATTACAAATTCAAGGCATCCAAGCATGTTGAAAGCTCAAAACCAATCTTGAATCAAAATCTTTCCATTCTTCATGAAGCTCCCCCTATATCCAACAATCTCCCCTTTTTGGCTTTGAACATGCCAAATTCTTGATTGATTAAGTGTTGGACTTGAAGTTAATTGAGGGAACCAAATTTTGAAAAACTTGAGCTTTGCAAACCTGAAAACAATTTCAACTCTTTGCCAAGAACAAGTGTTAAAGCATCTGTTGATTGATCCAGCATTCATTTACATTTATATTTTACTTAATTGATGAATTTTTAACACTTAGCTCCCCCTTAATTTGGCAATCCATTCAGTTTAAGATTTGGGCAAAAAAAGTGTGCAGAAAAATAGGGTAGAACAGAGTATACTGCAGAGCATGACCAAATCAATCAATTTCTCCCCTATTTGGCTTATCAAAGTCAAAAATATGTAAAGCACAGCGGATAATGAATAGGAGAAACATAAATGGATGTATTAATAGTTGAGGGAACCATTACAATGCCTAAAAAAAATAAAAACATGAAAATAGAAAAACATAAGAAACAGAAAAATACAAAGTCTAAAATGACTCAGACTCATCAAACCTAAGAGTTGCTTCAATATCATCTAGCCTAGCCTTAATGCCTTCTAAAGCTAAACTTGTTTTAGCCCTAAAATCATGATGCATAGTGATAAGGGCATCCATTTTCTGAAGCATGAGTGACTCGAAGTGAGTGTAGATGGGTTGAGCAATGTCTTCTTCATCTTATGCAACATCTTCTTGAACACCAACAATAACAGGATGTTCAGGCACTGGTTGTGGACTAGCCATCTGCCATCCTTGTGGTGTTTTCACCATACCAAGCTTGTTGAGATGTTTGTCCTTGATGAGGCTGTTGCTTGAGTTAGTGTGGTCAACTACTTCATTTGACACATCAATATGAAAGTAGTCTATGAATCTGGACACAAGCACAACATAAGGAAATGGGTAGTTGACAAGCCTTTTGGATTTTAACATGATCTCCTCAAGGATGAGAATCCAATTCATCTGAATTGAATTCTTCAGACCATACACTAGTTGTAGGTCTTCATCAGTTGCTTGGGCATGGTTTGTGACTCTAGGTGTGAGGATATAGGTGATAATATAGTGTAAAATCCTATCCTCATGGGTCACAGGTCTAGTACCTAGCCTAGTTTTCAATCTCATGTTGGGATCACTTAGCATTTCTCTATAGGTGTCAACCCTATTGTAGCCCTCAGGATTTTCATCAAATTTTCTTTCTCCTTCAAAGGAGATACCAGCAACTGACTCCCATACCTCATGGGTTATTTCCATGGGCACTCCATTGACTTGGGATCTCAGTATCCCATCCATGGATCCCTTAGCACAGGTGTAGAACACCTTGACCAATTCTGATACAATCCTAAAACCAAGGCAAGTAAAGGAAGACTTGGAATTACAAATGGAGACACTTCCTATGGTGATTAAAGGGCCAATGACAAGGGCTAAGGCTTAAACACTCCAAGATCATATACAATCCAACTTATATCTCTTGGAGAACCATGAAGAAGGCTACAAAATGTTGAGCTTATCTGTAGTAATCGATTACAAGTAGCCTATAATCGATTAAATACACTTGTATAAATGTTAGATTTGTAAATAGCTCTGTTGTAATTGATTATCCCATCTTGTAATCGATTACATGGAAATGGGAGTCCTTGAGATAATCGATTATTTGACAAAATAATCGATTACTTTGTTCATGAATCAGTTTCCAGGCCTGATATGAGCAAATAATCGATTACCAAGATCTAGTAATCGATTATTTGATTCAAAATAGTCGATTACCATTATGAAATAATGATTAAAGTCGTTTATTTTGTAGAAGCGCTATTTTTAGAATCAAAAGCTGTTTTGGAAAGCTTGTCTAGGAAGCTGCGTTTGGGTTTCATTTAGGAGGCATTTACATTTCATTTAGCTTGTAGATTCGTGGTCTATATAAACCACATCACAACAGATTGTAAGAACTTTTTTGATGGAATGAAATTAGATTGCACTTTGTGTGTAAGAGGTTGAGAGTTATTCTCCCTTGTTCTTAGTGAAGAACTTCTTGTTTCTTATCAATGACTTCTGAGCTATTGTGGTGATTCTTGCAAGACTTATTGGAATTCTTATTCCATGGTGTCAATCCAAATCCACTTCTATTCTTCTTCCATTGTTCCAATTCTTACATTACAAAAACATAAAAAGCTGTCATAAAAACAGATCAATTCATACTCTGTTTTTTCTTTCAATTGAAGAATTGATTCCATTGCAAGGAAGATCAGGGCAAACAGGACTTGATTCAGTTTAGGAGTCCATCATATGGTATCAGAGCTTAAACCTTGTGGAATTCTTCTTCAATTTCAGTTTTGGGATTCTTCAAAGGTAAAATTCTGCATTAGAGTTAAAAACGAAAATCCTTAATAATTCCTTGTTTCTTGATGTTTTTTTTTTGGTGATTCTTAGTGTTGTAGTTTTGTTAAGTGTTGTGTTACAAAAACCCTACGTTTTCTTCATGTGTTCTTCATAGTTTCCCTAATTTCTAGCTTTGATTTTTTTTCAATGTGTTAGTATTGTTGTTGTGTTGTGTAATACTTTGTTTTGATTTTAGTTTCGTGCTTGATCTGGAGCAAGTGTTAGAAACAAAAAGAAAACAAAAACAAAAAGAAAAATTGCATCAAGTGTTATTAGAAAGCAAAAGAAATAGTGCAGAGTAGCTGGAAAAAGAAAAGGAAAACGGAAAATTAGAAGCAAGCTACAAAATTACAAGTTTTCAAAATTGCTTTGAACAACAAAATCAAGTGAAAGTGTATGACATTTAGAATTGATGAAAATGTCTTTTAGCAATTGAATTAATTGGCATATCTTTATTGTGAAGTTTGTTACAGCTGTAGCATTCCTTGAGTTGTCTCATAAATTTCAATTTGAGTAGTCCTTTCTAAATTGTGCTTTGTTGCTTGTCTCTTTAAATTTCCAAAAGTTTTGTCTTAGAAGTTTTCTATTCTTTGGACTCTTAAGCCTTGTCTATAATCATTTCATATTTTACTATAGCAAAGAGGCTTTATTTGATTTGAAGTTTTTGCCTAAGAACCAAAGAGAGAATAAGAGTGGAAAAAGGTAAGAGAGAGTATTATAGAAAAAGCCTTGAAAGTGTCCAAACACGAGAGTGAGAGTAAACACTTAGAGAGTGGTGAGGAATTTCTTATATATACTTGTGTTTTGCTAACAAATTCTTTGAAGGATGAGTTCAAGTGGAGGAGATGCTTTGTCACCTAAAACTTCTAGTTTGATGAGATCCATGACTAAGAAAATGGAAAATTGCAAACTAGAATGGATGCAAAATTTGAAGAGTTGTAAAAGGAGAAAACAAGAAAGAGTAGTTCCATGAGTAGTGTGGATGGATTGGCTTATGGTAGTAGAAGGGGGAGTGATTATGCTTCTTCTTATGGAGGAAATTACTATGATGAGAGGAGTGAGAGGGAGGAAAGGAGACAACATTATAGAAGAGAAAATCATAGGAGACATTATCCTAGAAGAGTGACGAGAGAAGAGGAAGATAGGAGGATGAGGAGAGAACATAGAGAAGATGAGGATAGGAGGATGAGGAGAGAAGAGAAAGATGAGAGAAATGGAGGATTGGGTGGAGTAAAAATAAAAATTCCAAAATTTTTTGGCACTAATGATCCTAATGAATACTTTGAGTGGGAAATGAAGGTTGAACAAATTTTCTCATGTCATCATTTTGAGGAAGACAAAAAAGTTACTCTGGCAACTATAGAATTTGGTGGTTATGCTTTGGAGTGGTGGAGCCACATTCAAAGAGATATAGTTGGGGGAAGAAGGCAAAGAGTAAATTCTTGGGAAGATTTGAAAGCAAGTTTGAGAGGTAGATTTGTTCCAGCTTATTATGCAAGAGATGTTCACAATCTTCTTCAAAGACATTTCCAAAGTTCCAAGAGTGTTGATAAGTATTACAAGGAAATGGAGTTGATGATGATTAGAGCTAGAATTGTAGAACATAAAGAAGCAACTATGGCTAGGTTTATTCATTGTTTAAATAGAGAAATTCAAGATGTGGTGGAGCTATATTCTTATGGCACAATTGAGGACCTAGTGCATAAAGCTCAAAGGGTGGAACAACAAATGAAAAGGAAGAAAATTTCCTATTCCAAGTCTAGTACGGCTGCAACTTCTAGTTGGAAAGAAAATCCAAAAAGGGAGAGTTCTCAAGTTGAAAGAAGAGAAGAGAAGAGAAGGTAGAAAAGCTGTAACATCCCCAAAATTATAAAAATGTGATACAAGTATGTTTAGAGAAAAAAATAACTATATCACTCTTTCCAAGAAGTGGAAATTACTAGAAAACCCCTTAAGATAACATGTCAAAAATGCCCTTGACATTTTTTAAAATGACCAAAATGTCCCTAGTTGAATGGCATAATTACCAAAATGCCCCTAGGCCAA
>PYAF01004737.1:160024-185380 GCA_007407185.1 Glycine tomentella | reverse complement strand
TCCTAGGCTTTATGTTGTGAGCTGGGATGATGTCCTTAGCTCTGTTATCTGTTTGTGTGTGTGCTTGGAGGTGAACCAGGGTAAGGGAGGATTTCCCAGGACCCTGAGCTTACTGAGACGTTTGTCTCACCCTGTGTGGGGTTTGTGGTTTTTCAGGTACTTCTAGAGGAGAGAAGTTACCACAGGGCAGGAGGCCCTAGCTGAGGGTGTTGAAGTGGTCATGGGCTGCAGATGAAGACTAGAAGAGTCTCTTTCTTTTGATCTCTGTCTTGTATTTCTGTATATGTATAGGGTGTGAGTGTACACCCGTTGTCTGTACATATTTATGTTGTATAACCACAGATGTGGTAGAACTTATGGGTTGTATATATATGTACAGGTGATGTTATGTGTATGAGTTTATGTTTCCTCCTGATATCTTTGTTTAGTTTTCTGAGTTTCTGTATCTGCCTATATATATTCTATGCTGAGTGAACTGGATCTCAGGGGCTTGGTATTGATGTTTGATGTGTGTTTTATATTCCATGCATAATGTAATCAAGAAAATCGATTCTATCGCTTCCACACTGCGTCCTGATAACGTTGATAGCGCGCTTATGATATTATTAATGATAACACGTCCGAGGTGTTACAGAGGTGAATTGGATTGATGCTTTAATTTTGTTTTACATTACTTCTTTTGAATTCTGTTAGTTTTTGTGTTGCTCTTTAATTTTAGTTTACGTTTTTGCAAGTTTTACTTTGGCACACAAACTGTTTGATAAAATTTCCCCCTTACTTTTAGTGAATTAAAGCTAGAACCATATTGATCGTGTCTCTGAGTCGACCTAGGTTAATCCTGTGCTACAGAATTAACGTAGTTAAATTATTTTGGTGCGTGTCGACAACGTAATATCAAAACTGGCGTCATTGCCAGGGACACTGTTCATTGTGTGCTAGCTTTAATTTGCTTTAATTAGTTCATAGTAGTAGTTATATATATAATATATATATATATTTGCATACATTCACTGCATATTGACATTCTGTTGCACAATTGCACTTTGTCACATATTTGCATTGTTGCTGCTGTGCATTATGAAGTATAGATGATGTAGTTTATGTGTGCTGTCAAAAAACAGAGAAAACAGAGAAAAAACAGAGCAAAAAACAGAGTAGTAGTAGGGAGAAAGTAGTGTAGTGTAGTTGTTTTTGTAGTGTCATTTTGATGTCCCAAAAATTTTTCAGCTTGTGCAGTTTGAGTTGCGATTTGTTTTCCAGGGTTTATCCCCCATTTTAAACAAAAGCAACCCCTTTAGGACTTGGTTGTGGGTTCAAATTGGCAAATTCGAACTCTAAGTAGGAGTTTTGGACTGGTTTTTACAATTGTCGTAGGGGCATTTTGGTAATTTCACAGCAAACTATCTTAGAATTGGCTGAAATTTTACCAGAAGGTGCAGAAAATTCATACATCAAGTTGAACCTATTATGAAGTAATATGTTTACCATGGGTCCAAATCGCCAAATTCCATCGTTTAGGCCATTTTTTAGGCGATTTTCTAATTTCATGATTTTTAAAAATCACCAAAAAAATCACAAAAATCAATCATGATTTTTAGACATACACTGTTATTTTTTTTAGATTTTTTCAAAAATTTTTAGGGTAGTTTTCCAATTTCTATTTCATTTCAGCATATATAGTTAGTAGTGTCCTAGTAGTATAGTTGTTTGATATTTCTCTGTTGTCTGTGTTTATTGTTCCTTATGAGCTCAACTGTGTATGACTAGGTCCACATCAAGTAACTTACATTCATATGATCCTGAGATATATAGGATATTTCACAGATTAAACAGACATAACCATAGGTTAGATGACTTTGATAGTGTAGTTTTAGACAGTAGTGTAGTATCTTCTGACTTTGATTCTGAATTTACTTCTGATCCTTCTACTTCTACACATCCTGATATAATGGATGATAACAACCTAACTCTTAAGGAGTTAGCTACACCTGATGTTGTTTACCAACCTTGGTGTATTCAATACCCTGAGACTGAGGTCAATTATGAGCTGAAATCTGGCCTGATCCATTTGCTTCCTAAGTTTCATGGACTTGCTGGTGAAGATCCACATAAACACCTTAAGGAGTTTCATGTGGTGTGTTCCACCATGAGACCACATGACGTTCATGAGGATTATGTCAAGATGAAAGCATTTCCTTTCTCTTTGGATGGTGTTGCTAAGGATTGGTTGTACCTTCAACCAGATCCTATCACCACTTGGACAGACATGAAGAGAAGATTCTTGGAGAAATTCTTCCTTGCCTCTAGAACAACATCCATCTGGAAGGAAATTTGTGGCATAAGGCAGTTCCCTGGAGAGTCTTTGTATGAGTATTGGGAGAGATTCAACAAGTTGTGTGCTACCTGTCGTCACCATCAAATCAGTGAGCAATTACCGATTCAATATTTTTATGAAGGATTGATGTTGATGGATAGGAGTATGATAGATGCAACTAGTGGAGGAGCTCTGATGGACAAGACCCCTCTTGCTGCAAGGCAGTTGATTTCTAACATGGCAGCCAACTATCAACAATTTGGTGCTAGAGTTACAACAACGAAGGTGATGGCTGCAAATGAAGCTTCTGTCTCTATGGTTGCTGATAACCAAAGATTGGAGAACAAATTGACTGAGTTGACATCCCTTGTGAGGCAGCTTGCTATTGGGCAACAACAGAATGTGATGGCAGCCAATCAACCAAGGCTCTGTGGTATCTGTTGTGCCCCTGATCATCCCACAGATGCATGCCCCACTCTCCAAGAGACAGAACAACCTGCTGAAGTTTCTGGCATGCAACCTGACCAGTCATTTAGACCTCAACAGCAGTATAATCCTTACTCCAACACTTATAATCCTGGTTGGAGAGATCATCCAAATTTGAGGCATGTCCCTGGGTCCACAACAACAGTAGCCCTTTAGACCTCCACAGCAACCCTTCCAGCCTGCCACTACTAAATACCAACCTCCTCCTTTTAGACAACATCCACAGTTCCAGCAACCTACACCTGCACCTACACCTCCACAACCTGTGCAGGCCAGTTCTGGACCTTCCTTGAAGGATTTGATGAAGCAAATGGCAACCAGCAATCTCCAGTTTCAACAAAATGTTAGTGCCACCATCCATGACCTGCAGACTCAGATTGGACAGTTAGCTACAACTGTTAACCAGATGCAGCAACAAGGTTCTGGTAACCTTCCAGCACAACTAGTTATTAATCCGAAGAATGTGAGTGCTATTACCTTGAGGAGTGGCACATAACTTCCAGATGCTGGTGCTAAAATTGATGCCGATGCTAGTAAAAATGTTGATGATGGTGACAAAACTGAAAATAATAGGAACACTTCAAAACAACCAAGAGGGGGGGGGGTGAATTGGTTGAACCTTGGTAAATTAAAAAATTTCAAATCAGAGTTGCCACAGGATCTTTATCACTTTAAAACAATTTTGAAACCAAGAATCATTTATTCAATCAAATTCCATTGCCAAGAAACCAATAAGCTGTAAAAAATTTTTGTGCAAATAATTTGAATCACAACCAAAGCTATTTAGAGATGAAGAGAAGAGAAGAAAGATTAGCCACTGATTTTTATACTGGTTCACTTCAAACACTGAAGCTACATCTAGTTCTTCCACTTAACACTAGAGTAGAGTTCCACTATTGCAAAAATTATTTTTACAAGATATTACAAGCCTCTCTTTATCAACCCTAGATAAAGTTCAGAAGTCTAAAACACTATTAGACCCTTAGAGACCAAACCCAAACTGAGAACACTACTCAACTTCCCTTAGAGAAACACTATTTCTAATCATCAAGCAAGAAACCCATTTGCAATAAGCCAATCTTTACAAAAATCAATTTAAAGAAATACACCTTCAAAGACTAAGGAAAGATTTCACCTGATAATCCAAAGAGCATATGCATATGAATGATTTAATCAGGTTGGAAGAGAGATTACAAACTTAATGCATTCCTTTCTTTTAGCTTTGAAAACCAATGATGCTTCACTCTTCAAATCAATAACCCATATGAATTGGTGAAGTCACAATGATGTTAGAAACTCAGAAAACTCACTAAAGAAAGCTTATGAACATTTATGATTGCTCAGTGTACAAATTTCTCAAAGTTACAAAGCACAGAGCAAGAGGTTCTATTTATAACATCTTTCTAACTAAAAATAATCGATTAAACCTGCTCCTGTAATCGATTATTTCGCATTTGTAATCGATTAATCCAAGAATGTAATCGATTAAAGTGCTCCTGATAAGTTCTGGGTTTGAGCTATGAACAATATAATCGATTATTCCGTGAAGTAATCGATTAAACCAGACAGACATGTTTTTCTAAATGCATTGAGTAATCGATTACTGAATATGGTAATCGATTAAGACAGTCAGCCATGTATTCTCAAATGTACTATGTAATCGATTAAAATGACATGTAATCGATTAAACCAGCTGATCATGTAATCCTTAGACATAGATGTAATCGATTACGCAATGTTGTAATCGATTAAGACAGTCAGCATGATTTTCTTATTTAAGCCTGTGTAATCGATTAATTCGATATGTAATCTATTACAATGTTCTTGCTTTGTTTTCCAGAAGGCACGAAGAACAAAATAATCGATGCCAACAATATAATAAACGATTAATTCAGTAAGACTTAATTTTTCCAAAAACTTAGCTTTTTTTAAATGCCTTACTAGTTAATTGCTTTTACATAGACCATCAATCTAACAATCCTAGATGAATGATTATGCATGCAATGTTCAAAGGATTATCAGATTACTCAACTTCCCTTTTACATAAATCAAATTGATCATCCAAGGCTTCTTTGATACACTTGCAATGAGGCATGTTGAAAGCACAAAACCACCAAGCTTGAACCTTGTCCATTTATGCATTAGCTCCTCTTTGAATCAACAAAAACAGATTCTGCACCAAAACAGATTCCCTTACCTTTTCCTTCTGGAGCCATTCCTACAAAGAAAATGGTGGACCTTGATTCTGATCTGCTTGAGACTTTCAGGAGGGTGGAAGTTAACATTCCCCTCTTGGATGCCATCAAACAGATTCCAAAATATGCAAAGTTCTTGAAGGAGTTGTGCACCCACCAGAGGAAGCTGAAGGGAAATGAGCAAGTGAAGATGGCCAGAAATGTTTTCGCACTGATACAGGGTAAAACTGTTGATGCCATCCCACTATCCACCTTGCCACAGAAGTGCAAGGATCCTTGCACTTTCACTGTCCCATGCACCATTGGAGATATTACTTTTACAGATGCCTTGTGTGATCTTGGAGCCTCCATTAATGTCATGCCCACATCAATTTACAGAGCACTACACCTTGGTGAGATGAAACCCATTGGTGTTGTCATCCACTTAGCCAATAGGAGTGATGCGCTTCCACTTGGACTTATTGAAGATGTGCTGGTGCGAGTTAATAATTTGATCTTCCCAGCAGATTTTTACATTTTGGATATGGAGAATGAGTCTTCCAGCCATGGTTCCACATTGATCCTAGGGAGACCATTCTTGATGACAACCAGGACTAAAATTGATGTGCATGCAGGAACTCTTTCTATGGAGTTTGGTGATGACATTGTTCAGTTTAACATTTTTTAGGCTATGAGACATCCTGTAGAGGAGCATTCTGTTTTTCTTCTTGATATCATTGATGTTGCAATAGATAGTATAGATATTTCTGATTTACTTTCTGATTTTTCTGATATTTCTTCTTTCTTTTCTAACTTTGATCTTAGTTCTTGTAATTGTACCTGTGATGCTGCTGCTGCTGTGTGTAGTATTTGTGTGGAAATTTCCTCCGCACTTCACTCTGATTGTGTTCCAGGTACAGATACAAGTTCTGAGCCTACAATCCCACTTCCCTCAGCCCCTAGTCTTTCCTTACCTTCCACTATTCAGCCCCCTTCCTTGGAGTTGAAGTCACTACATGAGCACCTCAAGTATGCATATTTAGATGATGCTCAGAAGCTCCCAGTCATCATATCTAGTAGTCTGCCACTGGAGCATGAAGAAAAGTTTATGCATGTTTTGAGAGGCCATAAAAAGGCCATTGGATGGACACTTGCTGATCTTCCTAGAATTAATCCTTCCATCTGCATGCATCGGATACTTTTGGAGGATGATTCTAGACCAGTGAGGCAACCCTAGAGGAAGCTGAATCCCACTATTCTTGATGTGGTGAAGAAGGAAGTGATAAAGCTACTAGCTGCAGGGATCATCTATCCCATCTCTGATAGCACTTGGGGTTCACCTGTCCAGGTGGTTCCTAAGAAGTCGGGTCTCACAGTTGTGAAGAATTAAGATAATGAGCTGATTCCGACTAGAGTGGCCAACAGTTGGCAAGTTTGCATTGATTATAGGAGACTCAACCAGGCCACTCGCAAGGACCATTTCCCTCTACCTTTCATTGATCAAGTTTTAGAGAGGTTGGTAGGTAAATCACATTATTGCTTTCTTGATGGTTTTTCTGGTTACATGCAAATCCATATTGCACCAGAGGATCAACATAAGACCACATTCACTTGTCCATTTGGCACATTTGCTTACACCTGGATGCTTTTTGGCCTATGCAACGCACCTGGTACCTTCCAAAGGTGCATGGTAAGCATATTTTCTGATTTATTAGAGAGTTGCATGGAGGTGTTTATGGATGATTTCACTATTTATGGTTCCTCTTTTGATGCATGTTTGGATAGTCTCTCTAGAGTGCTTGACCGATGTATTAGTACTAACCTTGTTCTTAACTTTGAGAAATGTCATTTCATGGTGCATGAGGGTATAGTCCTAGGTCATTTGGGCCAAAATTGATATGATTACCTCTTTGCCTTACCCCGCTTCTGTGCGGGAAGTATGTTCCTTTCTTGGACATGCAGGTTTTTATAGGAGATTCATTCAGGATTTCAGTAAGATTGCATTGCCATTGTCCAAGCTTCTCCAAAAGGACGTAAACTTTACATTTGACCATCCTTGCAAAGAGGCATTTGAGGGATTGAGGAAGAAGCTGACTACCTCTCCCATCATGCAGCCGCCAAATTGGGAGCTTCCCTTTAAGCTCATGTGTGATGCCTCTAATTATGCACTTGGGGCTGTGTTGTCCCAAAGAGTTGGTAAACTATCCCATGTCATTGCTTATGCTTCACGCACTTTGGATGCAGCCCAAGTTAACTACACCACCACTGAGAAGGAGCTTTTGGCTATTGTTTTTACTTTAGATAAATTTAGATCTTACTTGCTTTGCTCCCATATCACTGTCTTTACTGACCATGCAGCTTTGAATTACTTGCTGAAGAAGCCTGATGCTAAACCTAGATTGATCAGGTGGATGCTTCTTCTTCAGGAATTTGACATTGAGATTAAGGACAGAAGTGGTGCAGAAAACTTGGTTGCTGATCACTTGAGCAGGATTGAGGGACTTCTTGATTCCTTTCCCATTCGTGATAATTTTCCTGACGAGCATTTGATGCATTTGCATCAGCACATGTCACACCTTGGTTTGCTGACATTGTTAATTTCCTTGTTGCATCTGTTGTTCCACCTCATGCATCTAGGTCCCAAATAGATAAACTTAAGAGTGATGCTAAATATTATGTTTGGGATGATCCTTATTTGTGGAGGTTTGGTAATGACCAAGTGATCCGAAGGTGTGTGCCTGATCATGAAATTCAATCTATTCTTCAGTTTTATCATAGCACACCTACTAGAGGTCATTTTGGTCCTCAGAGGACCGCTAGGAGGGTATTAGACTTGGGTTCTTTTGGCCTACCTTGTTTAGAGATGCTCATCACTTTACCACCACTTGTGAGCAGTGTCAGAGAGTAAGAGGCACAATTACACATAGACATGAGATGCCTCAACAACCCATTATTTTTTGTGAGATTTTTTATGTTTGGGGTATTGATTTTATGGGTCCATTTCCTGTTTCTCATGGCTTTTCATATATTTTGCTTGTTGTTGATTATGTTTCTAGATGGGTTGAGGCTAAGGCCACCAGAACTAATGATTCTAAAGTTGTTGTGGATTTTGTGAGATCCAACATTTTTTGCAGGTTTGGTGTGCCTAGAGTCATTATCAGTGACCAGGGGAGCCATTTCTGTAACCAGTCATTTGCATTCTTGCTTCAGAAGTGTGGGGTTGTGCATAGAATTGCTACAGCTTATCATCCCCAAACTAATGGGCAAGCATAAAGCATACAAGGAAATACATAGAGATATAAAACAATATCTTCCAAGATAAGATAGCCATGCTCCAATGACATGCGTTGTCATCTATTTTCCTGAAAAGAAGGGAACTTAAAAGGGTGAGACATATTTGAAAATACAATGAACACTTATTCAAATAAACGAAGAGGGGGGGTGAATTGGTTTTACGCTAGAGTTTTAAAATTTCCTTTCAAAATTTATAACAGCTGAAGACTTCAAAAGGATTTTATCTATCCAAAACCAATTTAGAAAACAATTTATTTCACCAATCAAATCACTCTTGTGTTGTAACCAAGTTTGTATGATGAACAAATTCTATACTTCAAGAATTTAATGAAATATAAACTGAAATCTTAAAACACTCAAGATTTATACTGGTTCACCTCTCAACCCCAGAGGCTACATCCAGTTTTCTTCCAACCAAATCTTGGTTAAAGTTCCACTATAACAAATATCTGTTCTTTACAAGATTACAAATGATCTCTCTTACCTTCCTTAGGTAAAATTCAAAATCTACTCCCTATAGACTTTTCAAAAGATCAAGAACTAGAGATCCCCTCTCTGTTTTTCCCTTTAGAAATCCTTTCTAGAAAAAGCTTTAAAGAATACATATGTTATATGGAAATACAACACAATTACAAAACAAATATCAACCAAAATCAAGATTTAGGTTCAAGAAAGATATCACCTTATAATCCTCAGTAATTTACAATGATATGAATGATGCAATCAACCTGAGATTATATGCAACAGATGAATATAACTCTTTCTTGATGGCTTTCTTTAAGCACTAGCTTGAACAATTCTTCAATCTTTGAGAAACAACACTAAAAACACAAGTAACTCTCCATGATACTCATCATATTTGATTATCTCACTAATCTCAACCTTGGGTACTCTTTAGAGCTTTAGAATGTGTCTATCACAAGGCTTGCATGAGTATCTCTGTTTTTCTCACTTTTTTTAACATAGACTCAACTATTCTATTTATATAAAAAAAAACTGTTTTAACTAACTATAATCGGTTAAATCGTCAATGTAATCGATTATTTTAACTGTTGTAATCGATTATTTTAATCAGATAACCAATTAAAGTGTTCATCAGAAATCTGGAAATTTGTCACGAACAAAATAATCAAGTAAGTCATCCTGTAGTCAATTAATCTAGATGAACTCAATTTTTCAATGCTCACATGTAATCGATTAAGTTCCTATTTAATCGATTAACACAAACCATGCCTAAAACTTAACAATGCACATTTAATCGATTACAAACATGTGATAATCGATTAAACCAGATGAACATGCTGTGTAAAATTATGCAGAAGCTTATGTAATTGATTATTTCTCAAGATAATCGATTATCACAGAAAGTTTCTAATTCTGTGTAAAGCTCATTTAATAGATTACGAACCAGTGGTAATCAATAAAATGTTCATAAGGCATTTTCCATAAAACATACACATGCTGTAATCGATTATTTCACCAATGTAATTGATTAAAGCAGTGAGAAAATGTTTTATACAATTCCTAGTTGCCTTAATGAATTTTTATGAATTTGATTATTACCACATGATTAATTCTATTTAAATGAATGTATGAATGCATGAATTATCAAAAGCTAATGAGGATTATAAAGCTTTATATAATGAACCAAGCTTAAACAAAAATTACATATGCCATCAAATTGATTGGGCATGTGAAACATCAAAACTCATTTGCTTCAATAATCTTGAATCATTTGCCTCAACTTCTTCAATTCTAACAATAATGTCTCATTGAGTAATCTAGGGACTCTAAGGTTGGATTAGACTTCTCTACTAGGACAACCATTCATTTGCTTCTCATGGTTTTATCCTATCTGGGTATGTATCAAACTCTATCATTTATATAGTTGGGTTTACATCCATTGATCATAAAAAAATTCCTCTAACTTATCCCTTGTAATCGTTTATTATAATAGTTCATCTTCACTAATATGTTGAGATTTATTCTTTAAGCAATAAGTTACTTAATTTTATAACTCTAACTCTCTCTTTCGGTAACTCTACATTCCTTACTCGAGTTTTAATTCCAAACACTCACCTAACATCAATCTATGCTAAAAGGAAAAAAACTTTGTTTTAGCATATACTCACATAGTGTCATTCTAGATACATCTCACCATGCCCTTAAAGAGCTACATCCAATCCCATTACAAGTCATCACAATAGTTTAACATATAGATACATATACATTATTAAAAATATGGATAAAATCATTTGCACATAACATAAGTACAACACAAGCCATATATGGTATATGTTAGAAATGATGAAGAGGTTGAGGAAGATCATGAAGAATCAAGTTTAGACAATCTTAAGTATTTATTTTACATGCCCACTCAAATTGATGGCATATGTACTTTATTTAAAAGCTTGGTTCAAGAAAGATAAAATCCCTCATTCCTCACATAAATTTGATTAAGTCATGCATACATTAGCTCATTAATTCATGATTAAGGCCACACACATTACATGAATCATTTGGCATGACATTAAAGCATTAAAGTTTTCATAAAAAGTGTTTTTCACTATTTTAATCGATTACTGATCATACTTAATCGATTAATTGCTTGGTTACAGAACTACATATAAAGATATGAACACTTTAATCGATTACCAAATTCTTGTAATCGATTACCAAATTCTTGTAATCGATTATATTCAACTGACTTTGTTAAGTCGTTCTGTGATAATCGATTACTTGACGGATTAATCGATTATATATCCATCTGCATAATTTTCAGAAGATTTTTATCTGGTTTAATCGATTACCAGATTATTGTAATTGATTAAATAAACATTGATACGTTTTTCACACTCCCTGTGTTAATTGATTATTTGAGTGTTAATCGATTACATCAGTGCTTCAAAAAATCCAGATCCTCTGGAATAATCGATTACGATATGAGTTAATCAATTATTTGTTCCTGAGATTTTTTCCATATTTCATATGAACACTTTAATCGATTATTTTGGAACTTTAATCGATTACATTTGTTTTAAAATAATCGATTACCATTACGGAATAATCGATTACAGTTAGTTAATTCTATTTTTTTTTTATAAATAGATGCAGCTCATTAAGAAAAGAGAGACTTTTAGTTTTACGAAGTAAGCCTTGTAAACACACTCTCAGGAGATTTCAAAAGCACCAAGGCTCACTAAAAACATTCATTGATAATGGTTTCAAGAATCATGAAGAATCTCATGTGTTGAGTCATCTTTTCATGATTAGTTTTTGTTAAGGCCTCATTTGTCAAAAAGAAGTCATCAAGAAAGATCATGACATTCATTCTCAGTTTGATTTGATCATTTAAACTCATTCATTTCACTGTGGATGTTTAGGTGATATCTTTCTTTAATCAATTTCATTGTGGTATTGTTTAGAAGTTGATTATTTTGTTGGTTGGTTGTTGGTATAACAATTTGTATCTTTAAAGCATTGCTAGATAGGTATCTAGTGGGAAGAACAGAGAGGGGATCTCTGGTTCTTAGATCTTTTGAGAAGTCTATAGGTTTAGATTTTGAATTTTACCTAGGGTGGGTAAAAGAGATATGTGTTTGCTTGTAAAGATATTCATTTTATTATAGTGGAAACTCTAATCAAGGTTGATTAGAAGTAAAACTGGATGTAGCCTCCGGGGTTGAGAGGTGAACCAGTATAAATCTTGTGTGTAATTGTAATTTTCTGTTCATATTCATATTGTTCTTGAAGTATTATTTTTGTTAACATCACAAGATTGGGTGAAGCTCAAGAGTGGGTTGATTGAGATAAAAGTTGATCTTAAAAGTTTGATATTCTAATTGGTTAAGATACAATCCTTCTTTCAAAGTCTTCCACTGTGTATAAAATTTGTTTTAAATTTTAAAAACTCTGAGGTAAAACCAATTCACCCCCCTCTTGGTTATTTGCATAAGTGTTCATTCTATTTTCAGTATCCACTTCATAAACCACACAATTTACACAATTCACAAATATGCACATATACAATGCGATGTCGATTTCTCTTTTCTCATATGCATGTGGTACCAAAAAACATTTGCAAAAGAAGCTCGAGAGGACATGTAGTAACAAACCCACATGATTCCATTAGTACACTCTCACTAAGAGGAGTTTGCCGGTGATGCACCAGGGTCACCTAGTCTTGCAAGGATACTCCAACCCATAGGATCAACATGAGTCACATGTAGATTCTAAACTGGACACCCCAAGGATAAAGTTATACTTCAAGTCATTCATGCCCTTCCCGGTTAAGCTCAACCACATCTCTCATCTTAAAAAAACATATGCACATTTATGATGCATGATCACATAGGATGCACATGGTTTCACTTATCACATTACATATTCATGTACCATGGCATCTACATCTCATACACATAAGAACCACACATTACATGTCACACTCATTTTAATATACATAAAATCATGTTCATAGTCAAAAGGAACAACATTCCCAAACATAATTCAATCACAATCATACTTAATCACACTTGACTAAGTAATGCACCAGTTAATCCATCCAAATTATATATCATTTTCCTATTATAGAAATTATCTAATAACACCTATAGTTCGTATATCATTTCTTAAGTTCTTGTGGTATTACCTCTTTTATTTACTTTTCTCCTTCTATGACCTCTATATGGTGTACACTGTAACGACTTTGTTTTATTTTTGTATTTAACCTACTACGCTTCTAATTTACGGAAATTTTTTTTCTACGAAATTCGTTTAAGTAAAACTAATATACATATTAAGTTATTTATTCTAACGCGTTCGCGAATTTATCAAAGCACAAAGTCCACACACAGTTTAATATACAGTCCAAGTACATTCCCAAATAGTTTGTCACAAAATAAGATACAATAGTTTAATACAACAGCGCAGCACCAAATACAGATAAACAGAAAACCAAAATTACAGCATAAGATACATCCAGCTTCTTCATCCATTCTTCCTCAATGATTTCCATAGCTTACTGTTCCTCTTTGCTTTCCTTGTTTGAAATTAAGCAAATTTTCTTCAAGAACCTTAGCTTTCCACGTGACTACTCTAGGTGTGACCTTGTTTTGCTTTTTGATTTTCAAGTGAAAGAGATGGAGAATGAAAAGAGATATCACACGTGAACTAGCCTCCATTTGGTCCCCACCATCCCTTTTTATATGCTAGGTGAATTGTCTTTAAGGAAAAATATCTCAAAAGCCATGATTTCCTTGCTTTTTAGTTGGATTCTTTTCACTGGCTAAAGCTTTCCTACCATACATGTGTCCTAGTTCATGAAAATTCCATACCATTCTACTTCCATCTATCACTTGCACGTGGAATTGCTTGATAATGGTGCCTTCCATTTGGTTCAAATCCGTGTGGTTGCTTAGGTTTAGGTGTTGTAGATTTTTGTTGCATTATTGGCCAAAGTCATGATTGTATAGCTTTCCACTTGGTCCAATTGCCTTTGCCTTTGCTTCTTAACCATCCAAATGTCCTTGTTCTCAAGTTTTCTATAACTTTCTTCATTCTTCTTGTAGTCCACGGCCAAGCTAAGATTTTTGGAGCAATTATGTGCAATTTTGGTCTTAAACCGTGGAATGGCTATAATTTAGGGATTCTTATGCTTTGTTTTTCATAATATAAATTCTTACATAGAATAAAATTCGTTCTATAATCTAGGAAAATCTAATTTCCATTGCTTCTTTGTGAGTAAAATTCTAAAATTGTTTAGAAACTAATTTTAGGTCTTTGCAACATGTTTTTAGGATATAATCTAAACTTTCTTAGATAGTTATATCTTAATTTCTATTGGTTCCTTTTGTTTCTAATTAGTAAAATTACTATCCTAGTTTATTAAAGAAGTTTATTTATCTTAGAATTACAAGAATTCTCTAGAGATTATAATTATTCTTTCCTTATAATTTTCTGATGCTTAAGATATCCTAAACCGAGTTCTTTTCTAAAATGATTTTCAAAATTCATAGAAATCTCATCTTATGGATCTTTGTCACTTTCTTGATCAATAATTGGTTATTTAGAAGTATTCTATTCCATACTTAGGTTTCCACAGAATTTTCCTACCCATCTGAGCATTTTTGACCTAAAGGGTATTTTGATCATTTACCTCCGGGACCTAACTGTCATATTTGAAATTGTCCAAGGACATTTATGTCATTTTCAAAAGGGACATGTGTGTCTTTTTCAAAATGTTCAAGGGTATTTTTGTCCTTTTATCCAAGAATGCATACTTAAAGAAAAATTCATATGTATATGAAAATATGAGGGTGTTACATACACAATATATATGGAGTTGTACAAACTCAATAAAGTTTATTACTATCATTACCTCCTTTATTTAGTTTTACACTTCTATGACCTCTATATGGTGTACACAATATATATGGAGTTACACAAACTCAATAAAGTTTATTACTATCTTGTTTGAAAGATAAAACAATTATGTACAACTTATATGTTTATCTCATAATCTAGTTCAACCGTCTACTATGCCTAAAAATTAGGAAGAGCACAAATTGATTGCATAACCCTAGCAGCTTGACCTTTGCTTAATAATTGTTCTACATATAGAGTTCCCAAAGTCAAAATCAGGTGAAACTAGAGCCTTTTGTTAGCTAAGATCTAGGGATACATTTCTTATGAAGACATATTAGCCAAATTCAGTCATATTTATAACTCGTTTTTCACATTAAAATCACGTCTATGGTTTCCCTTTTCGCATCTCTTGATTCCCATATCATTCTCCTAAATTAAGATAAGACCTTTAATTTCTAAGATAGGATAAAAATATTTATAATTCCAACATTCAGTTTATATTACCATAATACAAAACATAATTCTTTACAGTATTCCTAACCCATCCAATTAAATATAAATGGGAAGAATAAAAGCATACACAACAACTAAAGGAGACAATAACTTAAGAAGGATAGGGGAAGAACTCACCAAGAAAGCATGGAGACAAACTCCGACTAACCCGCATGAACTTTGTGGCATTGTCCTCTTACTAATGCTAAAACATGGTTGATATTTAAAACACAACTTCATAATGCCTATATGCCCTAAGTTTGAAAAGTCGAGGGAAGATAAAAATATTAACTTTGAGGGGCTCCTTGCTTAACGCTAAGCCCACTTTATTCTTTAGTGCTCATAAGGCTTGGTGATCTCCTCTATATATAGACGAAGAAAGGGATTCATGAGGTTATTCTATCCAATGTTGACTTAAGGTATTTTTCATGATCAGGTGACCTATTTCGAAGTCGATTTTCTCTTAGATAGAAGCCTATTTTGGCTTCAAGGTGTAAGGATGAATTGTAGCTTTTTCAACAAGCTTTCCAACAACAAAAGCAACACCTCAAATGCACAACTAGAACTCAAGATACTATGTGGTCTTTCTATGCTTTTCATCATAAACTGGCACTAAACTTGGACACTTTTTCAAGCATTCTAATTATAAGAAGTTAATTCATTCTTCTTCTAACACCAAATATAATAACTACAACACTAACATAATTGTATAACAATCACACATAACTATAATATGATAAAGATAAACAATAATAAGTAGTAGCAACAAAATGGGTCGGGCATGTGGTAGAGGCTATTGTTAAGTTGTCCTTTTAGAAGCGAAACCCTTGTCTTCAGATCCTTAGTAGTAGGTAGTAGTAGTAGTAGCAACAATTTGGATTATACCTAGACTGAGTGCTCTTTTTACAATAGTTATGCTTTACCTTTTGTGTTGCATGAGCAGTGGCTATGGAATTCAACTGTGGCTCATCCATCTTTATGTAATTCTCGAAATCAGCAAAGAGATCATGGAGTTCGTCAAAGTTGATCAGATTTTCCCAAGTGCATAGTGTGGTAGTTACCTCTCTATACTCAGCACCAAGGCCATTCAAGGTGTGAATGACAAGATCAACAACTTCCAATGGGGAACTAATGACAACTAGTTCATCTGATATTTACTTAATACCATTAAGGTATCCAGAGATGGTTTTGAGCCCTTTGTGAAGCGAGATAAACGCTTCTTGAGATGCATGATTGGAGCTCGTGTCTTGTAGGTGAACATCTTGTGGAAGATGTCCCAGGCTTCCTTCGAGGTTTTGACGTTCCCAGCATGATAACACTAGAGTCAATTGAGGAGACAAGGGTATGAAGGATCAATTGATCGTGTCGTTTCTAGTAATGAAAGTCTCGATGAGATGGGGTAGGGCACCTGATTATGCCATCAACAAAACATATGAGATCATACCCCACAAGGAGAACATTGAACTGAACTCTCCATGCTGGAAAATTGGCATTGGTAAGTTTGATGGAGGCGTGAGTGTTTAGGGCCATGACTAACTGTGAGTCAATGACTGAAATGTTTTGGACGCTACTAGTGAGGGACAAAGTCATGGTGGCAGTCAAGGATCATTTGTTGTTATGCAAAAGTTGTCAACACCATATAATAGTATTGATGAACTAGGCTTTTATTGATTCAAAAGTGTGATACATTTGCTCTCTATATAGAGCTGCTGATAGTGAGGATGTTACAATTGACAACTTGCAGATAAGCATAACAACTTTTACAGATAAATGAATAACAAGTTTTACAGATAAATTGAATTACAACTTTTATAGATAAATGAATAACAATTTAAATACATTTGAATGTTGAAACAAACAATTTAAATACAGTTGAATTTTTGTTGTTGTGGTTTATCCATTATTTCCCACATTTGAAAATGACACTTTATGCTACCACCACCATCACCACCACCACTATCACCATTGCCACTAATACCTCCTTTGTCATTTCCACCACCGCCACCATCACCATTGTTGTTACTGTCATAATTGGCTGCCACTTCCACGACCACAAACACCGCTACCACCACATTCACTATCACGACCAACATTGCTACCACCATCATCGTTATCACCACTACCCCCACCACAACCACCACTTGGTGCCACCATCGTTGCCACTAACAATCACCATAACCACCAACATTGTTACCACCACCACCACTACCAATGTCACCGCCACATTGCTAGCAACAATACCACCTTCATCATTGCCACCACAACCACCACCACCGTCGCCGCAACCACCACCACCCCACCACTGACATTGCAACAACCACCACCACTAATGCCACCTTCGTCACCACCACCACCACCACCACCGACGTTGCCACCATTGGTTGCACCACCTCCACCGCTACCACCACCTCATTGTCACTGCCACAATCATCTGTATCGCCACCACCACAACCGCCGCCACTGCCACTATCATTGTAACCACCGTATCTCTATCGCCATTGTCGCTGCTGAATTCACCATTGTAGTCACCACCACACAAAAGCACTCAATACTAATTTTAATATGATATGAAACTTTCAAAATGAGTTTATTTGAAACTAATTATATTTAAAAATCGGTTTAAAAATTGTTTGAAGTTAAAACTAAATGGGGATTACTTGTTGTCATCTAATCGGGAGACACTGACTAACATTTTAGAAAGTGACACACCATCACGAATCTAGGCCCAATGGGACAAAAGGCAGTCAAAAGGAAGATCAAGGGGAAAGGAGATGCAATGTCGATCTTCACCGATTGTGGACTTGTTAGACATGGAAGCTGCAATTAGGAAAAAGTCTGATGCCACCAAAAAGTTAGCAGAGGCAAAGGAGATGAAGTACGTAGTGATATTATACGAAATTCTAATGAAGGACACATCTATCATGTTTGAAGAATAACACAAGAAATACAAAATCACTTATTGTTATATATTTTGTGCAAGTTTAGTCTTAAGTAATTATGTTATAAGTCAGATTTTCATCACACAGTAATTCATATTCCGATTCACTTTTTATGGAAATCAAATCAATACAAAAACAAAATGATCATAAGAATCTTACCTTTTACCTTCTAAGAAATGGAAAAATACTTCATCTATGAAATTTTGTGAAACAAACATTCCTGAATATTTATATAACCATTTTATTATATACATTTGTATTAGCGAATAATAGACCCCACTTTCTTTCTTGTAACCAAATATTCTGGCTTATTATCGTTATTATATACTTTTTCTGAATTATTATTTATTATTATTGTATACATATATTTATTTACATAATCATTTTACAGGTAAAAATTCACTTTTTTGGTAAGGCCCGAAGACTATAGTGCATATTATGGATCCTGAAGCAATAAAAGAGGTTCTCAATTTGATAAATGACTTTCCAAAGCCGACCTTAGCTCCATTTTCCAAGTTACTGATAATCGGACTTGTAGACCTTGATGGTGATAAATGGTCAAAGCACATAAAGATCATCAACCCTGCATTTAATCTCGCGAAGCTAAACGTTTTTCTCATTATATAGTGTGCCAATCTCTAACTTTAAATTTTATTATATATTATTGAAGTTACAGGGTTTGTCCAGTTCAGATTGCATCTGATACACACCTAGGAGTGGGATCTTAATGAAGTGATTGTCTCATATCTAGTGTGTATCAAGTGCAATCTTAATTTTCAAGTAGGTTTAATCTTATGATGAAAAACGATAATAAGCCCTAAATTAATAGGATTAACTAATACAATATTTTGTCATATATATATATGGCTGAGATTTAAATCCTAATTTTTCATAAAAGACTTTTATATTGGTTAAAAAACATTTTTTACATTAGTTGTATGACTGATATTTATTTAGGCGATTTAAAAAAGTCTAACTTTCTACGTCACCTACATAAATGTTGTTCATACAACGGATGTAAAATATTTTTTAAAACTTATGTAAAAAATCTTTTCTACAATAATGTTTTCTCAATTGGGTACGTGATATATTAAAAATTAATATTTTAATTTTCATCATCAATTTTTTAATTATAATTTAACGATTAAAATTAATTTTTCTCATTTAATTTGATATATCCCATATATAAAATAAGTAAATAAGAGTAGTCTTGCGCATCTGATATAAAGAATTGAGTAATCTTGTTTTTTATAAGACATACATGACTTGCTTGATTGAATGAGAATGAGAGAAGAATTAACCTCAATCATGGTTAGTTTTGTAAAAGAAAGAAACTCTGTCAACAATGTGATGCCAAAAATTCAAAGAAATATAAATCTTAACAATGCAAAAATATCTTCGTTAGAAGCATATATCATACATGTCAAAAGCTTGTACTTCACATAAGAGGATAATCAATGAGGAAAGTATAATATAATTAAATTAAGTTTAATATGTTATTCAAATTTAAAAAAAAAAAAAAACGTCTATGTTATTCCAAAGAATGGTCTAAGCATCCGGAGAAGTTAATTAATGATTATAATTGATTTTGACATTTTTGGGTTTATGAATGTCTATATATATATATATATAAAAGACTAGGCACATTACAAGAAAAATTGCTATTTTCAAAGGAATATTTCTCACAAAATATATTTGATAGAGTGCTTTTAGTTGAGTATTTTTCTATCCTTCTTAACTTATTTGACCTCTCTTGGACCTTTATTTTCTTATTCTAATTCAGATTTTGGCCTAGGCAAGTAAGTGGGCTTAATTGCTAATTGTTGCGTATTTTCGGATTTTTGGCTCACTTGACGTATCTGACTTGTGCAGGACCTATAGGATGCTACCGATCTCCGAATGGAACATTCTAGGAGTCCCTGGAAAGATAACGAAAAGATATACAAGTTTGCTAGAAATAGCCCGAGGCCAATTCTATCATTTAGAGGGTCATTTTAAGCTTCGAAGTTAGCACCTCTGCACTTGTAATTTTGGGCTGCGAATTTGACTTTCATGGTTGTAAATAGCAAATAATTAGATTGTTGGGTTTGTTTGTGGCCCATTTTATTTTCAGAACTCAGTCACTACATATATTAGTGACTTTAGTGAAACTTGGAGCACACGTTACATTTCAATAAAAACAGTTTTGCATTTCCTTTTCTTAAGTTTTTAGGAATATCAAAACCCTTGCTCTCATTTTCTCTCTACTGTTCTTCCTTGTTCTTCATTTTCGTTTTGCTGTGCTTCCATTTTTGTGCAACCATTTCATGGAGCTTTCACTGATGATGATCATGGAAGGCTAAATCCTTAATCAATCCAAGAATCCAACCCAAGCACAAGGAGAATTTGAGTTCTGGTTTAGTATTTCGAATCTTATGTGAATGTTCATCTTCTTCTTCAATTGCTATTCTGTTTTCATGATTATGAATGCGTTTAGGATTGAAAATGGATTAGGTTATGGATTCATTTCCTAATTTCGAATATTAATCACAGATTAATTGGATGATATTTCAGTTAGGGTTGTGGTTTCAATCAATTTAGGGGTTAAGTCGATTAAGTTGCTTCTAATGAGATTGAATTAACTTTCATGATAGGATTAATTTCTGAGAACAATGATGATTCAAATTGCTTGGTGAGGTGAATTGGATTGATGTTTTAAATTCTGTTTTACATTACTTCTTTTGAATTCTGTTAGTTTCTGTGTTGCTCTCTAATTTTAGTTTACGTTTTTGCAAGTTTTACTTACGCACACAAACTGTTTGATAAAATTCTCCCCTCATGTTATTCATAAATTGAAGCTAGAACCATATTTATTGTGTCTCTAAGTCGACCTAGGTTAATCCTGTGCTACAGAATTAACGTAGTTAAATTGTTTTGGTGCGTGTCGACAACGTGAAATCAAAACTGGCGCCGTTGCCGAGGACACGGTTCATTGTGTGCTAGCTTTAATTTGCTGTAAATAGTTCATAGTAGTAGTTATATATATATAAAAAAATCATTTGCATACATTCACTGCATATTCACATTCTGTTGCACAATTGCATTTTGTCACATATTTGCATTGTTGCTGCTGTGCATTATGAAGTATAGATGATGTAGTTTATGTGTGCTGTCAAAAAACAGAGAAAATAGTGAAAAAATAGAGCAAAAAACAAAGTAGTAGTAGGGAGAAAGTAGTGTAGTGTAATTGTTTTTGTAGTGTCATTTTGCTGTCCTAAAATATTTCCAACTTGTGCAATTTGAGTTGCGATTTGTTTTCCAAGGTTTATCCCCCATTTTAAACAAAAGCAACCCCTTTAGGGGTTGGGTGTGGGTTCAAATTGGCAAATTCGAACTCTAAGTAGGAGTTTTGGACCAGGTTTTACAATTGGCGTAGGGGCATTCTAGTAATTTCACAGCAAACTATCTCAGAATTGGCTGAAATTTTATTAGAAGGTGCAGAAAATTCATACGTCAAGCTGAACCTATTATGCAGTAACACGTTCACCAGGGGTCCAAATCGCCAAATTCCATCGTTTAGACCATTTTTTAGGCAATTTTCTAATTTCATGATTTTTAAAAATCACCAAAAAAATCACAAAAATCAATCATGATTTTTAGACATTGAATGTTATTTTTTTTTAGATTTTTTCAAAAAAATTTAGGGCAGTTTTCCAATTTCTATTTCATTTCAGCATATATAGTTGGTAGTGTCCTGGTAGCATAACTGTTTGATATTTCTATTCTGTCTGTGTTTATTGTTCCTTATAAGCTGAACTGTGTATGACTAGGTCCACATCAAGTGAATTACATTCATTTGATCTTGAGATAGATAGGACATTTCACAGATTAAACAGACATAACCTTAGGTTAGATGACTTAGATGACTTTGATAGTGTAGTTTTAGACAGTAGTGTAGTATCTTCTGACTTTGATTTTGAATATGCTTCTACTGCTTCTACTTCTACACATCTTGATATCATGGCTGATAACAACCTAACTCTTAAGGAGTTAGCTACACCAGATGTTGTTTACCAACCTTGGTGTATTCAATACCCTGAGACTGAGGTCAGTTATGAGCTGGAATCTGGCCTGATCCATTTGCTCCCTAAGATCCATGGACTTGTTGGTGAAGACCCACATAAACACCTTAAGGAGTTTCATGTGGTGTGTTCCACCATGCGACCACATGATGTTCATGAGGATTATGTTAAGATGAAGGCATTCCTTTTCTCTCTGGATGGTGTTGCTAAGGATTGGTCGTACCTTCAACCAGATCCTATCACCACTTGGACAGACATGAAGAGAAGATTCCTGGAGAAATTCTTCCCTGCCTCTAGAACAGCATCCATCCGGAAGGAAATTTGTGGCATAAGGCAGTTCCCTGGAGAGTCTTTGTATGAGTATTGGGAAAGATTCAACAAGCTGTGTGCTACCTGTCTTCACTATCAAATCAGTGAGCAATTACTGATTCAATATTTTTATGAAGGATTGATGTTGATGGATAGGAGTATGATAGATGCAACTAGTGGAGGAGCTCTGATGGACAAGACCCCTCTTGCTGCAAGGCAGTTGATTTCTAACATGGCAGCCAACTATTAACAATTTGGTGCTAGAGTTACAACAACTAAGGTGATGGCTGCAAATGAAGCTTCTGTCTCTATGGTTGCTGATAACCAAAGATTGGAGAACAAATTGACTGAGTTGACATCCCTTGTGAGGCAGCTTGCTATTGGGCAACAACAGAATGTGATGGCAGCCAATCAACCAAGGCTCTATGGTATCTGTTGTGCCCCTGATCATCCCACAGATGCATGCCCCACTCTCTAAGAGACAGAACAACCTGCTGAAGTTTCTGTCATGCAACCTGACCAGTCATTTAGACCTCAACAGCAGTATAATCCCTACTCCAACACTTATAATCCTGGTTGGAGAGATCATCCAAATTTGAGGTATGGCCCTAGTCCACAACAATAGCAGCCCTTTAGACCTCCACAGCAACCCTTCCAGCCTGCCACTACTAAATACCAACCTCCTCCTTTTAGACAACAGCCATAGTTCCAGCAACCTGCACCTGTACCTGCACCTACACCTGCACAACCTGTGTAGGCTAGTTCTGGACCTTCTTTGGAGGATTTAATGAAGCAAATGGCAACCAACAATCTCTAGTTTCAACAAAATGTCAGTGCCACCATCCAGGACCTACAGACTCAGATTGGACATTTAGCTACAACTGTCAACTAGATGCAGCAGCAGGGTTCTGGTAACCTTCCAGCACAACCAGTTGTTAATCCTAAAAATGTGAGTGCTATTACCTTGAGGAGTGGCACAGAACTTCCAGATGCTGGTGCTAAAATTGATGCTGGTGCTAGTAAAAAAGTTGTTGATGGTGCCAAAACAGATTCTGCACCAAAACAGATTCCCTTACCTTTTCCTTCTAGAGCCATTCCTGCAAAGAAAGTAGTGGAGCTTGATTCTGATCTGCTTGAGACTTTCAGGAGGGTGGAAGTGAACATTCCCTTCCTGGATGCCATCAAACAGATTCCAAAATTTTCAAAGTTTTTGAAGGATTTATGCACCCACAAGAGGAAGCTTAAAGGAAATGAACAAGTGAAGATGGGCAGAAATGTTTCTGCACTGATACAGGGTAAAGTTGTTGATGCCATCCCACTATCCACCCTGCCACAGAAGTGCAAGGATCCTGGCACTTTCTCGGTCCCATGCACCATTGGAGATATTACTTTTGCAGATGCCTTGTGTGATCTTGGAGCCTCCATTAATGTCATGCCCACATCAGTTTACAGAGCACTACACCTTGGGGAGATGAAACCCACTGGTGTTGTCATCCACTTAGCTAACAGGAGTGCTGCACTTTCGCTTGGACTTATTGAAGATGTGCTGGTGTGAGTAAATAATATGATCTTCCCAGCAAATTTTTACATTTTGGATATGGAGAATGAGTCTTCCAGCCATGGTCCCACATTGATCCTAGGGAGACCTTTCTTGATGACAATAAGGACCAAAATTGATGTGCATGCAGGAACTGTTTCTATGGAGTTTGGTGATGACATTGTTCAGTTCAACATTTTCGAGGCAATGAGACATCCTGCGGAGGAGCATTCTGTTTTTCTCCTTGATATCATTAATACTGTAGTAGATAGTGTAGATATTTCTGATTTACTTTCTGATTTTTCTGATCTTTCTTCTGACTTTTCTAACTTTGATCTTGGTTCTTGTAATTGTACCTGTGATGATTCTGCTGCTGTGTGTAGCATTTGTGCGAAAATTTCCTCCGCACTTCACTCTGATTGTGTTTCAGATACATATACAAGTTCTGAGCCTACTATCCCACTTTCCTCAGCTTCTAGTCTTCCCTTATCTTCCACTATTCAGCCCCCTTTCTTGGAGCTGAAGTCACTACCTGAGCACCTCAAGTATGCATATTTAGATGATGCTCAGAAGCTCCCAATTATCATATCTAGTAGTCTACCACTGGAACATGAAGAGAAGTTGATGCATGTCTTGAGGGGCCACAAAAAGGCCATTGGATGGACACTTGCTGATCTTCCTGGAATTAATCCTTCCATCTGCATGCACCGGATACTTTTGGAGGATGATTCTAGACCAGTGAGGCAACCCCGGAGGAGGCTGAATCTCACTATTCTTGATGTGGTGAAGAAGGAAGTGACGAAGCTACTAGCTGCAGGGATCATCTATCCCATCTTTGATAGCACTTGGGTTTCACCTGTCCAAGTGGTTCCAAAGAAGTCGGGTCTCACAGTTGTGAAGAACCAAGATAATGAGCTGATTCTGACCAGAGTGGCCAACAATTGGCGAGTTTACATTGATTACAGGAGACTCAACCAGGCCACTCACAAGGACCATTTCGCTCTGCCTTTCATTGATCAAGTTTTAGAAAGGTTGGTAGGTAAATCACATTATTGCTTTCTTGATGGTTTTTCTGGTTACATGCAAATCCATATTGCACCAGAGGATCAACATAAGACCACATTCACTTGTCCATTTGACACATTTGCTTACACTCGGATGCCTTTTGGCCTATGCAACGCACCTGGTACCTTTCAAAGGTGCATGGTAAGCATCTTTTCTGATTTATTAGAGAGTTGCATGGAGGTGTTTATGGATGATTTCACTGTGTATGGTTCCTCTTTTGATGCATGTTTGGATAGTCTCTCTAGAGTGCTTGACCGATGTATTAGTACTAACCTTGTTCTTAACTTTGAGAAATGCCATTTCATGGTGCATGAGGGTATAG
>PYAF01004737.1:103559-117661 GCA_007407185.1 Glycine tomentella | reverse complement strand
TAAATTCTTATTAACTACTTAATTCTTGAAGCATTACATCTCTTGGGTTGATTCTTGGATAAAGGTTCTTGGTTGTGTTTGTGATAAAGATCCAAAAGGACAAAAACTCTGATTTTGATTAATAAATTTTTAAATTACCAAGCCTAACCAATTCACCCCCCCCCCCTCTTGGTTAAGTGTGAAGTGTTCCTATATTTTAGGATATTGTTTTAAGAGAGGGCGAGTTGTGACAGAACAATAAAATTGTGTCTTGGTGACTTGTTGGTCATGAGTTCGAATCCGGAAACAGTCTCTTTGCGTATGCAAGGGTAAGACTACATACAATATCCCTCCTGTTTATCTACGCATAGCGTGGAGCCTCTGAACAATGGATACACAACTTTTTTATATTGTTTTAAGAGAAAAATGATTATACACTCACTCATAACTTAAAAAGTTTTACACCGTCATCCAATCACAACTCATTATATATGATAAATTTGTTGACTTTTATAATAATTATTTTAAAAGTTATATTAGCAGCGAATTTTGATTGAATGATAATATAAAAATGTTTTAAATTATATTTACATAACCATCAAACTCTTATTTTAATACATTTCTATCTCGTGTTGTGTGGCTTCTAGCTAAATTTTATCATGCACAAGTGACATATACAAAAGAAAATCTTCATGTAAAATATGTAATAATTCTTCGTACACTTTGTCTTTGTTATATGTTTTACTACAAAATCTATAGTGATGGGCTGATGGCTCTTCCCTAATGTTAAACTACATCTGAATTTAATTTTTATTGCATTTTTTAGAATCGGCCTTCCCCAAAAATAACTTACAGGCAGTGATCAAGTTGAGAACACGAAAAGTGTTTGACGAATTCGTCTTACTCACGGAACTATTAGGAAAAGTGTGCCACTTAAGGGCACAGTCACCACTGTTAAGAACACGGAGTGAGAGACCCTCTTTGAGAAGATGAAAGAGGAGAAACAGATGCTTTAGAAAATAATATGAAAAGATTTTATTAAGAGTTTAGTAACTGATGAAAAGTATGTTTCAGAAATTTCATTATTAGTAACCTATGTATAATAAAAGAGGATACAAAAATGTGATTTTCTAGACATTTAAGATGGTGCACATGGCTCACAATTCGTTTTATAGGAATCACTTCCATATACCTGATAGGAAAATTTAGTGATGCCTCACCTTCGTACTACTTATTTTGAAACTTCACCTTGGAGGCATTTGTTTCAAAATATAATTGAGTTCCTAGGAATCATTTTCAAAAATATTTATTCTAACATTTAATTAATTAATTGAAATTTTGTAATTTCTAATAAAAACTAAAATTTAATTAATTAGAATTGAAAAAATAAGATGGAAAAAATTGTAGAATGAAATAAAGATAGATACCCACCTTTCAGTAAGGCAAGTGACAACAGTACTTTATATTCCTACTACTACGAGTCAAGAATTCCTAAAAATATATTTTCATAACTTGTACAAAACATGAAAAATGTTCACTTTTTGAGAAATTCTTTCTTAAATCTTGAGATAAACCTAATCAGACTTTGCACGTTAACATCAGCTATACCTTTCAAATAGTTACCCTTTCAATTGAAAGATTCACGTCAAAAACTACTGCAATGCACGTCAAGAAAACTAGTAATATCAAATAGCAATTTCTAGAACTATGACAACTTAAATTAACGCAAGTGTATTTAGAGAAACTCGATAAACGTTTACAGTGATATACTAAAACTAATCTAAGTTCTTCCTTACTGTGTTAAACAACCTTGGCCAGTCCTCATTACACAACAAAACTGTGGGTGCGGTAGAGAGCCGAATTGCGTCACCAACAGTGAATGTGCTAAGGAGAGCTTAGAAACCAAAGAAGCCAAGCTCGCTTGCTCTCTCCTTCTCAAATGTTTCAAAGTACTGATAGATGATTGTTACTGCAAGCAATATTCCTGTCCCTGAACCAATTGCCCCCATGAAATCAGCCAACACTGTCAGCGCACCGATACATATGCCTCCAAATGCTGCGGCAGTGGGAATGTATCGATTCAGTTCTTTCTGCAAGTTTGATTCCCGATGTCCAGGCATTACCATTTGTTGTTCCTGCAAATTAAAAAAAAAATATAGTATGATAACCAAAATTTTAATAAACAACATAATAGATTCAGGCATTGAGCTCATGAATCTTACTACAAACTACAAATATCGATTTTCCGTTGGTTATAAATAAAACAGAGTGCTTGATAAGACTGATCAGCTTACAGAAAACATTACTAATAAAGTTGAAATGAAGCTAGAGTTTGGCCCAACTTTTTTGGGCCTCTCTTCTTAAAAGTAGAAATCTTCTAACCCAGCTTCTATAGAAGAAACTCTACTTTTTTGGGTTTTGTTTTTTTTTTCTTTAAAAGAAGGAATATGTTAGAACTTCAGAACTTTGCTTATTGCATTGTGAATTCTGTTACAATCTAGGGATTGAGCCTAGCCTCCCTAACCAACCAACAATAATACCAGGAATACCAATTCCAGGCTTGGCAGTTGCTATTTAAAGCTAACTAACTCCATCTGTAACTGACATCAGTCAGTTACAGGTAACAATAGCTATTCCTCACTAAACTGTAACTGACATCAGTCAGTTACAGGTATCAATGACTGCTGCTCTGGCTGCTTTGGCTGCTCTGGCTTCTTCCTAAACCTGCCATGACTTCTTGCTGCATATACCTCCTCTATCGGTAGCCTAACAATATTCACCCCCAAAAGAGCACCAGCAGGAAATTGTTGGTTTATTACTGACTCTGCTTCCCAAGTAGCTTCAAAGTCAGGTAAGTCCTTCCATTGAATCAGCACTTCAGCTGTTCCTGCTGGGGAATTCCTTACACCTTTCACAGCCATAGACTCAACCCTTAATTCCAACTCATCAGTTAGCATTGGAGGTAAAGGTTGAGGTTTTACTGCAGGGGAAATAGCCTTTTTCAATAAGGAAACATGAAATATTGGATGAACTTTACTGTCAGGTGATAGAGTTAGCTGATAAGCCACTTTTCCAATGACTTTAGCAATCTGATATGGCCCATAAAATCTAGGGCTTAATTTCTCATTCAACTTTTTAGCCAAAGATTTTAATCTATATGGTTGCAGCTTGAGGTAAACCCGGTCCCCTACCTCCCAATTAACATCCCTACGATGCTTATTGGCATAGGTTCTCATCTGGTCTTGAGCCTTAAGTAAATTCATCCTGAGTTAGTCCAATAAACTATCCCTATCTTGAGTCAATTTGTTCACTTCCTCAACCACTGATGGAACAGTTGTGCCTTTCAATAATTGGGGTGGATCTTTGCCATATAAAGCCTTAAAAGGAGTGAGTTTGGCTGAACTGTTGTAATTAGAGTTAAATCAAAACTCTGCCCAACTCAAACAAGCTGACCATTGCTTAGGTTTCTCACCTGTAACACACCTCAAATAAGTTTCCACTCCTCTATTAACTACCTCAGTCTGGCCATCTGTCTGAGGATGGGTAGGCTGAACTAAATTTCAACTTAGTTACTGCACACTTAAAACAATTACTTCCAGAATTGACTCAAAAATTGTCTGTCAGAAATTATGGTAGTGGGAAAACCATGTAATTTTACTATTTCTTTCACAAACAATTCTGCAATATCCTTTGCTGTGAAAGGGTGGCTAATGGGAAAAAAATGAGCATACTTGGTCAACCTGTCCACCACCACCAAGATTACATTTTTGCCTTGTGCCTTTGGCAGCCCTCTATAAAATCCATAGAGATGTCAGCCCAAACTTGTATAGGAATAGGAAGAGGTTGCAATAACCTAGCTGGTGACAAAGCCTGATATTTATTCTGCTGAAAAGTCTCAGCCAGCTACAAATCTCAGAATATCCTGTCTCATGCCTTCCCAATAAACCAAAGCTGCTATCCTTTTAAAGGTCTTGAAAAACCCTGAATGACCTCCAACTATAGAGCTGTGATAATCCTGCATCAGAATAGGTACCTTTAGGAGACAGTTTAGAAAGAACTAACTTGCCTTTATACCACAATTTCCTATTTTGCAGAGAATATCCTGGATGTGCAGCATTATCCACCATTGAGTCCTGCATAATTGTTTTCAATTTTGGATCAGCTAGAATTTCAACCTCCCATTCCTCCTCCTCATCATAGCTGATCATAGAGATTGGTGTAAATATCATCCTCCTAGATAAGGCATCAGCTGCCTTATTCTCACATCCAGGTTTATACAGGATATCAAAATCAAACCCCTATCAGCTTTGAAGCCCACTTAAACTGGTCCTCTCCTATTAACCTTTGATCTGTCAAGAATTTGAGACTTTTCTGATCAGTCAAAATAGTGAATTTTCTGCCCATTAGATAGTGTCTCCACTTCTGTACTGCTAACACTATAGCCATAAGCTCCCTCTCATAAACTGATTTTTTCTGAGCTGTATCTGAAAGTGACTGGCTCAAGAAAGCTAATGGCCTACCCTGCTGCATAAGCACAGCTCCTAACCCTTTATTAGAAGGGTTAGTCTCCACAGTAAAGGGTTGAGAAAAATCAGGGATGGTGAGAATAGGAATCTCTGTCATAGCCAATTTTAATTTGCTGATAGCTTCCTCAGCTTCCTCACTCCATTTGAAACTGTCTTTTTTTCAACAAATCATACAAAGGCCTAGCCACTTTACCATAATTCTGAACAAACCTTCTATAATACTTTGTAAGGCCCAAAAAACCCCTTAATGCTTTCACACTCTTAGGAATGGGCTAGCTTCTCATTATCTCTAACTTTTGGGGATCTGCAGCCATCCCTTCTCCTGAAATGATATGCCCCAAATACTCATTTTGTTATGCCCAAAACTGCATTTCTTCTTATTAACTAATAAAGCATTCTCAGCCAACAAAGATAGGACAGCTCTCACATGATTCACATGAGCTTCCACAGTGCTGCTATAAATGAGAATATGATAAAAAAAAACTAATGCAAACTTCCTCAAGTATGGCTTCAACACCTCATTCATTAAAGCCTGAAATGTGGAAGGGGCATTTGTAAGCCCAAAAGGCATTACCATAAACTCATAATGTCCTTCATGGGTTCTAAATGCAGTCTTGGCAATATCATGCCCCCTCATTCTTATTTGGTGATATCCTGACTTGAGATCCAGCTTAGTGAATACCGCTGCTCCACCCAATTCATCCAACAATTCATCAATAATGGGTATGGGAAATTTATTTGGAACAGTTACTTTGTTAAGAGCCCTATAATCAACACAAAATCTCCACCCTCCATCCTTCTTCCTCACCAAGATAATAGGACTTGCATAAGGGCTGATATTAGGTCTAATAATTCCTGAATTCAACATATCTTTAACCAATTTTTCAATCTCATTTTTCTGGTAATGGGGATACCTATAAGGCCTCACATTAGGAATGTCAGCTCCAGGCTTCAATTCAATCCCATGATCATGTTTCCTTGAAGGAGGAAGATCACTAGGATCCTGAAATACCACCCTAAATTCCTGCAGTAAGCTTTCCATCCATGTAGGCACCACACTAGCATCCTGAACAGCTTGTAAATCTTGAGAACACAACACAAAACCTTCTCCTTCACTCCTCAAAGCTTTAAAAAAGGACCTTAGTGAAGCTACAGACCTAGTTAGGGTAGGTTCTCCCTTCAATACAATAGATCCTTCCTCCCTAGGAATTTTGAAAGTCAGCTCTTTGAAATTTGCCTTTATTTCTCTTAAAGAAGCTAGCCATTCCATTCCTAAAACCACATCCACCCCTCTCATATCAAAAACAAATAAGTCTTGCTTAATTTGTAGGCCCTGTGCATGCAATTCAACAGCTCTACACACTCCCTCATATTTTAACTCCCATCTCCTACTTCCACTGTATAAGGTTTAGTAGTAGTCACTGGTAGCTGCAATAATCTCACTGCTGCAGCCGAAATGAAGTATGGGAAGCTCCACAATCCACCAATATCATGACTTTACTACCTTCAACCATTCCCCACAACCTTATTGATCTTTTGGAAGTCAACCCAGCCATACTGTACAATGACAGCTGCATGCTCTGAAACTGTTTCTCCTCCCCCTCAAATATCTCCTCTTCCATTTCCGCCTCTTCCCTTGTTCAGCTCCCATAATCAATACTTGGAAATGCTTATTTGGACACACATGGCCTGGTCCAAACTTCCCATCACACCTGTAACATACCTTTTTCAGCTTTTTCCTGGAATTCAGCATCAGACAACCTTCTAAAAGGCCTGCCTCTGTATGATCCAGTAGATTTCAAACTGTTTGAATCTACATTAGAAGCTGACTCCTTTGATCTTACTTGAGTAGCTTTAATCCCTGGCTCCCAAGTGACAGTTCTGGAAGAACTATAGGATCTTGCTGCATTCCCTCTATTGTTTCCCAAAGTTCCCTTTTCCAGCAACTCATTTTTCTTATCTATTCTTTGAGCATAATCCATTAATTCTGGAAGAGAATTAACCGGATGTAGCTTCAGTTCTGCTCTCACCACCTCCTTCAAACCATTTAAAAAAATTCCTTTCAAATATTCAGGTTATGTCCCTCTCAAAGGACCAGCATATAATTCGAACTTTTTCCTATATTCCTCCACTGTGCTTCCCTGTTTCAAACTCAACAATAGCTCATAAGGACTTTGATTCATTGCTGGCTGGAAACGTTGAACCACTGCACGTTTAAATTCTGTCCAATTAGGGTTTTTTGCGCAAAATTCACACCATTGGTACCAGTTGAAGGCTTTTCCCTCCATCACCACCATCGCTGTCGGAATGCGATCTGCTTCCTCCATTCCTTTCACCTCAAAATATCGTTCGACCTTGTTCGTCCATCCAAAAGCGTCATCACCGTTGAAAATTGGAATGTCCAGCTTCCTCCACCTATCATCGCGATCGCGATTGGGAAAATCGCGGTTCGGATGTTTGCATGCGCCGCGGTCACGATGGTTACTGCCGCCATCGTCAACCTGTGAGAGGTTCCTCACCGTCGCCATCAATTCTGCTACCTGCTCCCGCAATTCCGCTCGTTCGTTGCGGTCTTCTTCATACAATCTCCTCAGCCCCGCTACCTCCTCGTGTGTTTGGATCAAACCTTGAACCGCGCTCCAAAAATTCTACTCGTGCGTCCATGTTCCCTCGCGTCGAAACCATGAATAGACACAGGTCCAGGTTCGAAATTTTTGCTCTGATAGCAGTGTTATAACTTCAGAACTCTGTTTATTGAATTGTGAATTCTGTTACAATCTAGGGATTGATCCTAGCCTCCCTAACCAACCACCAATAATACCAGGAATACCAATTCCAGGCTTGGCAGTTGCTATTTAAAGCTAACTAACTCCATCTGTAACTGACATCAGTCCGTTACAGGTAACAATAGCTATTCCTCACTAAACTGTAACTGACATCAGTCAGTTACAGGTACCAATGACTGCTGCTCTGGCTGCTTTGGCTGCTCTGGCTTCTTCCTAAACCTGCCATGAGTTCTTGCTACATATACCTCCTGTATCGGTAGCCTAACAGAATATTACATTAAAAAAAGTTGTGTGACTCAACTTCTCCTTTTTAGAAAGAGAAACCTAAAGAAAAGTTGGGCTAAACACTACATTAGACAAAATATTGCATCTAAAATTAGGTTTGGACCAAATCCTAGCTGACCTGTTCATGTGTTTTGAGTGGAGATTTCCAGTATTAATTAATTGGGAAACAAGAGTTGAAACATGTCACAATATAATAAATCACACAGCTTAACAACAAATGAACATTTATTATGAACAAATATGATGTAAAAACAGGCTCATTATATTGAAGTGCTAATGTTCTTCCAGATAAAATAATAATAAATTTACAAAAATGCATGTTACAGTCAGTACCTTCAGCTGCTTTGCAACATCTCTAGCAGATGAACCAGAGACTTCAATCCAAGTTTTAGAGAACAAGGCACAGGCTGACAACATAAACACAAGGTAGAATAATGCATGGAAAGGATTGGCTGCCATATCAGCTAAGCTGCCAAAAAAACGAGCCAAAATGAAAATTGAGCTAATATAATAACAATGAATGGCAAAAATATAATTGATTGAAGTTTTAGATCACATCAGCCTGACAAAGTACAGAGATTTGCATGTTTATAAACCATAAACCATACAATGGGAAGCACTTTCACTTACCTGGAAGGTGCAGTGATGTAGTATGCAATACCACCAACAGGAACAGACTGACCACCTCCATATTCAGACTCCTTCCATTTGCCCAATAGATCTACAATGAAGTTTCCACTGTACTTTCTGTGTAGAAGCTGTACAAATCCATTAAAATATTGTTAAAACTTAAAACAATAACAAAATTTTACTCCAAGTGACAATTTACCATTATTAAACTCCACTACCTGAGAAATGAAATAGAGATTGGAAACAAGGGCAGACTGAAGAATAATGGGCATGTTGGAGGTATAAAATAACTTGATTGGATAAGACCCCTGCTGTCCACGGGCATTCTTTGATCTCACAGGCAAAACCACACGAAATCCTTGGAAGTATATCACAATTAGGAAGATCAAGACGGTAGCAAGCAGATTTGTCACGTTGGGAAGGTTTTGCCGGTAAAATGCTTCACGAAGGGCACGAACCTTGTCTGTTCTAGTTATCAACAAATGGAATAGAGCAATGACAGCACCCTCAAATTCAGCTCCACGCCCACTGTTAATGGTGGTGGGACTAAATGCTTTCCATATGATGTTTTCACTGCAATGTAATGAGAGAATTCATATAGAATAAAAGACCATACACTTTGCTAATAGTTGCTATGAGACACAAGCTCAATGCTGGAATAAATTATACAATAAATTAAGGGACAATAAAACTTACCATATATTAGTGGCAATGAACAGAGAAATTCCAGATCCCAAGCCATAGCCTTTTTGAAGGAGCTCATCCAAACATATCACAATAATACCCGCAAAACAGAGCTGGAGGATGATGAGGATGGCATTTCCCACTCCAAGTTGACCCACACTACCATACATTCCAGAAAGAACATATGCAACTGCCTCACCAACAGCTATCAAAATGCCAAGTAGCTTCTGTGCACCATTTCTGAGAGAGAAGAAATTATGTCAATAGGAAACATATACAACAGCACAAAACCTCAAGAAAATTGACAACCATGAGACATAAGCCAGTGCACATGCTAATAAATTTTATACACCACTAACAATGTATCACAAATTGACAAAATGACAACCACAAAAGCAACCAGCTAAAATCACGGGAGTTGCAAAAGGAAAAGTGTAAAAAACATGTACCAAGAAAATTAATAAGATACAGAAATAAAGATACTTACAAGAGAGCACGATCCTCCCTTACATTGTTGTCCACTTCAATGATCTTCGATCCAGCCAAAAGTTGCATTACCAGGCCAGATGTCACAATGGGGGTGATTCCCAGCTCCATAACAGTTCCACGGTTTGAAGCAAGGATAACACGCATCCAATAGAATGGATCAGCACCTGTTGTTGAGTGTATGCCATACAGAGGAAGCTGACTGCAAACAAGGAAAATGAACAGAGAGATCACAGTATATATGACCTTCTCTCTAAATGGCACTTTCCTGTCAGCAGTCTGAACTTCAGGAAGAAACGAGAGAAACGGTCTAACTAAGTGAAGCACTCTAAACCCACCACCCATCTTACCAAACTACACAAACTTAACCTGCACCAGACAGTTAAAAGGTATAGATAAGAGGATTTCCAAAGTGTGGAGGAAAACAAAAACTGTACTTTAAAAGCACACCCTCAGCCTCCAAATAGCAATTAAAAAAACAGAAACCAAGTAATGAAAAAGCAGACATAACATGATAATTCTTTATTAAGTTCTTCCATTTTCTTTTTTTGGATGGAATTTGGGGGGAACAGGAGCTGCAAGAATTTCACAAAAATTCTGATCACCAAAACCCATGATGCATGGAGTAGTTGCAATACTTGTAAGAAAAATATTAAAAAAGCAAAACATAGGCTTATGAGATTATTGATATGAGCATTCAACCATGCATAAATGAAACAATGACAACTTATAAAAAAGGAAAAGAAAAGGGAAAAAAAAAAAACACTTTCAGCTCTAGAGAAAACTCCTGAATTAATGATAGATTGTCATCTCTACATACAAGTCATGCACCATGAATTAACATAAATAACGTCAATTGTTTCATATAATATTAATAATAATGATAATAATAAAATTAGCAGCTTGAATAATACAATCAATTACAAAAATTCAAACTTTTGGTAAATGCATTGACTAATACAATCGAAGCAATCTAACATTCCCTTATCTGTGGCTTAGAAGAAAAGAATATAATGATTCAAGCAAACCATTCAGATAACCACTGACAATCACATATCACCTACATTCATCACCAAACAAAAATTAAAATAAAAGACAAGGCACCAATCAAATCATGCAAAGCAGCACCACACTCGATCAAACTAGATCTGAATCAACGCATTCAAGGACAAACCCTTAAATAACACAAATAGGAACACGATCACGAATTCAAAACCTTAATCGCACGCCATCAATCGACAATTCGCAAACGACATGATCGTTCGAACACAACGCACGCGAGAATTCAACACCAAAGACGAACATGCAATCATTCACAGAACCGGAAAACGATTAACAGATGGCAAATGCAGATCGAACGAAGACAGAAATAACACAGTTCTGTGAATCTGAAAATTCTCGGAAACGAATCGGAGAAAGAGAAAGAGAATTTACCGGTTTGTTGATCTTTTGATCGATTGAGAATTTTAAAGAAAAATCTAGAAAAAAAAAAAATAGGACAAGAATGGATATGAATTATGAACTACGAAGAATGAAGCTTTATGAATTTTGTGAAGCTTTGTGTGAATTCTAATAGGAGAAGCGGAGTTGCAGCTTTTGCGCTGCGTGGAGAAGTGGTACGTGGATTCACGAATCAGCGTTAGACACGTGTACTAATAACGCCAGCGTAGGCATGTTTGACTTGTTTCGTAACATCTGGGTCAATTTTCTTCAAACCAAGTCATTTTTGGAATTTTGGACGGATAAAGCGATAAAAAGATCTATCAGATTTTTTTTTTTTCTAAATTGAAATTTTTGTCCTATTATTTTAATTCGTCATTTTGCACCTTTATTTTCAAATCAAAATATTTACTCGACAATTTTAGTCTATTTGTCCATCAATTAAACATCCAAAATTGATGATATCACATATAAATGTTAATGTGACGATTATATAAATGACCAACATAATACTTATATAATAAAACCTTAATAAAATAAAAAATAAAAATATCTTAATAGAAATTCAACACATTTAATACAATAATAAGCCAAAAAAATAACTTGTTTCACTTAATTATTTTGTTTAATTCATTTTTAACAATGTTTGTATGTATATTAATTTTTTAATCATAAAAAATTATAGATTAAAAATATTTAATGTATAATTTTGTTATTTTATTTAATATAGTTTACATATTTTTATTTCAATTAAACAATTTTAATATGAAAAAAAAATTATTTTTTAGTTTAATTATAAAAATATTTAAATTTTATAAATTAATAATTTTCATAAATTACCATTACTCTAATTATATACATTAATATAATTTCATCAATTATTATGTAAATTATTTTAAGTAATTTATAGAACATATATTCATTTTCATATACATATTATTTTATGTAATTTTTTGTATAATTTACATATTAAAATTAATGTACATAATTTGTATGAATTGTATAAAATAATTTATATAAATAATTTAGATATTAATTTATGTAATTTTCTTTATTTATATAATTGGAATATAAAAATTGTTTAATATATAATTTTTTTAGTTAAATTGAAAATTTTAACATGCTATTTATTAAATAATTTAAATTAAATAAATTGTTATGATTAATATAAAAATATGTAAATTGTTCAAAATAAAAATATGTAAAATTATTTAAAATAAAAACATTTATATATAAAATAGATTTATTTCATTTATAAATTATAAAAAATAATAATAACTCTTGATATAATGGTACATAAAAAAAAACATTGAGTACAAATCAAATAAAATAAAATAAGTGGCATAATGGATTATGATGTTATCATTATTATTTTAAATTAAATGTCATGTGTTCAATTTCTAAAAAAATTATTTTTTATTATTTAAGGGGTGTATTTGATTAGGATTTATAAATATTACATTAGTATAAAAGTTTTTTGTGAATTTTAAAATTAATGAATTTAAAAAAAAATTAATATATTTTTATGATTAGAATTTTGTAGTTTGGATTTTAATGAATTTATAACAAATGAATTCATAAGATTTTAAAAATAATTATAGATTAACAAGATTTTAAAGGATTTTATAAATTTTTAGAAAATATTCAAATTTTAACATATAAATGATAAGTTTTGAATAGAGAAAAGTAAACCACCCACCCTCCATTAGATATGCATATTGTAGAAAATTTGTCTTTACATTGTTGTACTGTACTCAAATTCCACCATCTAATAACTTCATTCCAAACTAATTTTGTTATGCCACATCCAAGATAGAAAAGTTGCATCATGAAAAAGACATGGAAAAGCCTTCATGTGTCTACAACTTTCTTATCTTTTTGTAGGCAATTTGATGAGGGAATTTTTAATGCTTATTGTATTTGGTTTTATGGTCTAGGAGAGTTTTTATATGATAATAAATGTTCTATGTCCATAAGTTTAAACCTGTCAAAATAAAATCAGATCATATTAGTGAGAAGCGAGATCACCAAGAAGTGGTCGTGAGAAGAAAATATGGAAAGGGTACAAGAAATGGGTTGTAGTTGTTGCTCAGTGTTGTGGTTTTGACTTGAGAAACATTCTGTGCTATTGGTTTTAGTAGAGAAACTATGGTTGGTGATGGCTGGAATTGGAGAAGAAGAATGAATACGAGTTAGAAGAAATGTGGTGCTTGCTCTTGTTAACAAGAGATAGATGTTTGGGAGAAGAAAAAAGGCAACAACTAGCACAAGTAACATGTGATACTACTGGATTCTAGGAAACATTGTAGGTACTATGACCATACCCATTCCAATCCCCATTCCAATTCCAATTTCCAAGCCAATCCTCATTCCTATTGGGGCCATATACTGCTGGATTCCAAGAAACATCATAGGTACCATGCCACATTGATAGAGTGCTTTTAGTTGAGTATTTTTCTATCCTTCTTAGCTTATTTGACCTCTCTTGGACCTTTATTTTCCTATTCTAATTCAGTTTTTGGCCTACGCAAGTAAGTGGGCTTAATTGCTAATTGTTGCGTATTTTCGGATTTTTGGCTCACTTGACGTATCTGACTTGTGCAGGATCTATAGGGTGCTACCGATCTCCCTAAGAGTCCCTGAAAAGATAACGAAAAGATCTACAAGTTTGCTAGAAATAGCCCGAGGCCAATTCTGTCATTTAGAGGGTCATTTTAAGCTTCGAAGTTAGCGTCTCTGCACTTGTAATTTTGAGCTACAAATTTGACTTACATGGTTGTAAATAGCAAATAATTAGATTGTTGGGCTTGTTTGTGGCCCATTTTTGTTTCAGAACTCAGTCACTACATATATTAGTGACTTTAGTGAAACTGAGAGCACACTTTTCATTTTAATAAAACAGTTTTACATTTCTCTCTTTTAAGTTTTTAGAATCAAACCCTTGTTCTTCATTTTCTCTCTACTGTTCTTCCTTGTTCTTCATTGTTCTTCATTTTTGTTTTGCTGTGCTTCCATTTTTGTGCAACCATTTCATGGGGCTTTCACTGATGATGATCATGGAAGGGTAAATCCTCAATTAATCCAAGAATCCAACCCAAGCACAAGGAGAATTTGAGTTCTGGTTTAGTATTTCGAATCCTATGTGAATGTTCATCTTCTTCTTCAATTGCTATTCTGTTTTCATGATTATGAATGCGTTTAGGATTGAAAACGGATTAGGTTATGGATTCATTTCCTAATTTCGAATATTAATCACAGATTAATTGGATGATATTTCAGTTAGGGT
>PYAF01004737.1:75604-95781 GCA_007407185.1 Glycine tomentella | reverse complement strand
TATGAATGCGTTTAGGATTGAAAACGGATTAGGTTATGGATTCATTTCCTAATTTCGAATATTAATCACAGATTAATTGGATGATATTTCAGTTAGGGTTGTGGTTTCAATCAATTTAGGGGTTAAGTCGATTGAGTTGCTTCTAATGAGATTGAATGAACTTTCATGATAGGATTAATTTCTGAGAACAATGATGATTTGAATTGCTTGGTGAGGTAAATTGGATTGATGCTTCTCTAATCTGTTTTACTCACTTGTTGATAATCTTGTAAATTTCTGTACTGTTCTTTAATTTTAGTTTACGTTTTTGCAAGTTTTCCTTACGCACACAAACTGTTTAATAAAATCCCCCTCTCTATTATTAGTGATTTGAAGCTAGAACCATATTGATAAGTGTCTCTGAGTCGACCTAGTTAATCCTATTCTACAGAATTAGCTTAGTAAAATTGTTTTGGTGCGTGTCGACAACGTGATATCACACATCCCATGGACATCATCTGCATACACAAATTGTATTTTGTTGTTGTTACAAACGATAGTATATTACCATGGAATACACAATCTAAATAGTAAATAAACATGATAGTATATGACCAATAGTCATAATATGGGTCATAAATTAAGTCAAACCCACAATTGCAAAACATGTGAACACTTCAATAAATATTGCCAAAAACTTTCATCTAAATAACATTATGCCAAATACAACCTCTTTGGCTCTGTCACTTGACTCTTTCACTAAAAGGAAAAGTACCTAGGTGGTTTTCTTCGTTCTCATTTTAATTGATGCTAATCATCCATATTATCCTCGTTGCTTCATTTGGCAATTTAGAAGAAATTGATAAATTAGGAACACTGGATTATTCACCACTTCAAAAAGATGAGGGAAACTTCAAGCTTAACAAAGGTCTATCATTTTGTGACAATTAGAAGACAATCAAATAAAAATGAAATCTAATCAAGAATAATTATGGATAGTTTCTAGAATCTAAATCAGTAGAACAAACTTCCAGAAAAAACTTCAAAATTCCATTGAAAACCTACGAAGTTGAGAGATTTCCTTTGTTGAATTGGTTATGGATACCATCCTTATTAGTAATAATAAAAACATGACAAGTTTCTTGATTAAAAGTGAAAAATTTTCTTTTCAACTATTCATATATCACAAACTATAGCATGTGGTTGTGGGTAAGTTAGTATTACATCACTCTCTTTTCCTTAATAAAAGGTGTCAAATCCTTATCTATGCTTGTTTTTTAAAACAATATGAATACACCCAAATACCAAGAGGGGGGTGAATTGGTATAATCTTGACCTTTTAAAACTTTTATAAAATTAGAGTTGAAGAATCTTTATCACTTTTTAAAATCAATGAAACTTCAATTCAACCAAACCACTCAGACTAAGGAATCAATGACAAAAAATCTGCACTTGTTGAATAAAAAAGAAATCATAGTTGTCAAGAGATTAAGATAACAAGAAGAGATAAAGAGATCAACACAAAAACATATACTGGTTCACTTCTCAAGAGAAGTTACATCCAGTTCTTCTAATCAAACAAGATTAAAGTTCTTCTAAATCAAATGTATTCTTTTACAAGTTGTTACAAGTGATTTTCCTTATCCACCCTAGATAAAGAATCAAAATTCTAACACCATATTAGAAATCAAATCACAAAGAACCTGAGAACTCTACTTAGTTCTTTACCCCTAGAGAACACTACTCTAGAAAGCTTGAAAGAAAACTATTTTAATCTTAGCCTTACACAAACTTCAAACAAAACAATTTACTAGAAAACTTTAAGAGAGACGTAACCTGTGATCCTCAGTGAATGAATTGAATGAATGAATGTTATCAATCAATTCTAGGTTGCATGAATGTTGGTGAACAAAAAATCAACTATCATGAAGTTCTTTTCAAGGATCTTGTCTTAACACATCATCATCAATGAAGCATGCAAACTTTTGATCTCAAACAAGAAATGTATCACTCAGAAAATCTATTTCTTGGACCTTTGAAAGCTTAGAAAATGTTGAGTAATTCGTAAACTCGGAATTATGCTGTATCTCAAAGCATAGATCCAAAAGTTTTAAATAGAAAACAGATTTAACAGATTGTAATCGATTAATATGTAAGTGTAATCGATTATTTTGCATCAAGTAATTGATTAAAATGTTCCTGAGACAATATGGAAAACTTTTATGAACAATGTAATCGATTAAACTGTGACGTAATCGATTAATCCAGTCTGTCTCAGTTATGTTATAAGCCTTTGTAATTGATTACAGATAAATGGTAATCAATTAAGACAGTCATGCTATGTTTTGTATTAAGCCTTGATAATCGATTACAGTAAGTGGTAATCGATTAAGGCAGTCATGCTATGTTTTGTGAAATACGCCGTGTAATCGATTACGATTTGCTTGTAATCGATTAAAATATTCTTCATGACTTTTCCAAAAATAATGCAAGCAGGTAATCGATTACTTATTGCCCGTAATCGATTAGGGCAGTGCACATTTTGATTTTTTTCAAAACCAAAGCCATGAGAATTCCTTTTCAAATGCAAACATGTAATCTTGAATGCTTTTCTTCAGTCATGAATGCATGTATATAAATATGCTTATGCAGTGCAAGGTTCACAAGTGAAGCTTCTTGAACTACTTAGAGGAAATTACAAATGTCTTCAATTTGATTGGCATGTAAGAAACTAAAACTCTAAAGCAACATCTTCATCCTTGCCTTGATCTTCTTCCAGCTCCCCCTATATCCAATAGTTTTTAACTAAAAAAATGGTTTTTGCTTATGCTCATATTGAAAACTGAAAACCTTTATTTGTTCAAGAGAATAGCAATTAATGCATTACCCATGCAATGCACGTGTACACCTTATTTTAAAATAATTTTTATATTTAAAGTATGACAAATCAAAATTAGTATCTAAAATCAATTTTTAAGAAAATCATTATTCATTTCTTATTTATTATTTTCGATTATGAAATTATTTAAGATTTTATTTTACTTAGGTTAATTTATTTTCTTTTTATACAATAAAATTTTGTTAGCGAAAATAGTAACCCTTCTATAATTTTAACAATTTTTTTATGAATGAGGATAAAATACAACAAGCAAAGAACAACAAAAGGCAGGCTAATGATGCCTCAGACAACTTACTCCTAAGAAATTAGTTGACAACAAACTTGGAAGATTAGAAGGACATGATGTCCAAATGTGAAGGGCAACATTAATTCTAGCTCTTTTCTTGGCGAGAAAATCTGCAAAAAAGTTCATCAAACAAACATTATGATTGATAGATACATTGGCATGTCAAGCTATGAGAGTTTAAATCTTTGCAATCAATGAGTAAGAAGGGTGGAACTCAGAAGTACCCAGATTGATAAGATCAACAACAACCTTTGAACCCAATTCACACATGATAATGGTGTAACAATAGACAAATTAAGATTTAAACCATAATAGATAGCTTGCAATTCAACATTTAAGATAATAGTGACTCCACAATAACCTAAAAATCCCGTGCACTTGTTACCAACGGAGTTCCTAATAATGCCTCCAACTCCTGAATCAACCAAGATGACTTAGAGAGTTTCCATCCAAATTAACTTTGACAAATCCTTCATTTGGGGGATTCCAATGAATCACCATTGCTTGAGCTCATTGATGATGACCTTGAACCATGCTACCACACGTATGAACCTAGTTGAGAATTTGTTTTCACACATACCAATCTTCATGAACCACATCTTGGAAGATTGACTCATTTTGTGATTTCCAAATGAACCAACAACCAATAGCAAAAAGACTTCCATGCTTCACAAGAGAATTTGCATACATCCATTGAGAAGCATTGTCATTTGCATGAGGTTGAGTGATATTGAGATGCAGCATGCTACACACTTTTGTAGCCATAGGACAATCACAATGGCAGTTGAGGATAGTGTCATTTGGTGCTTTGCACCTATAACAAGAAGAATCTACATAAAGGTGACGAAAAACATGAAAAAAGTTAGTTAGCAAACTTTGCTTATAAGTCAACCAAAGAAAAAATTATATTTTTTGGTAGTTTGAGACGCCAAGTCCGGGATCCATTCCTTATGATACTACAAGTGGGTAAACGTGCTTTAGAGAGTTAATGGTAAGTATAGTAAGCAGAATAAACACAATCAAAAGAAGCCTCCCATATCACCAGTCAATAATCTTAATATTCAAAAATATACTATCAATTTCTTGCTGCAGCCATAGGGTAATGAGTGTTGCAACATGGTTCCAGTTCCAAATACCATCCATAAACAAGTCCTTGAGAAGTAAACTTATGTCATAAATATGAACATAATTAAGTTGAGGGCCAATGATACCTCTCGAACATCATTTATCACACCATGCAGAAACATTTTCTTGTCCCACCATTATCCGAAATATTAATCCATCCTTCAAGATTGTTGTGGCCTTAGCAATGGATGCCCAAGTGTTTGGAGTAATGTGTATACTCCTTAGGTCTAAATATAATTTTCCCTTTCAAGTACTGCAAAGATACAAGCTGCACCCATGGTTTGTGATTCTCATGCAATAAAGACCATACATGTTTACCAAGAAGCGCTATGTTTGAGTCCCTGGCTGATCTTATTCCAAGGCCCCCTTTATTTCTGGGATGGATAATAGTCTTCTAATAGAACCAATGACAAGAAAAAGAGCCCTAAATAATTTTTTTTAGTAGAGTCATCTATCATGTCATAAATGCCATGTGAAAGCCAAAGAGTTTGCATCCCATACACCAAAATAGAGCTTAAAACCAATTTGACGAAGGTTATTCTACCAGCTCAGTTGAAAATATTTGTCTTTCATTCGACTAATGAGAGGAGATGCAGTCCATAATAGAAGAAAAGTCAACTTTCTTAACTCAACAAACAAAAAGGGGGAAGCCTAAATATTTACTTACATCTCAGGTAAGGTGGAACTCAATAATGCTAGTGAATTTAGAAGCTTTCTTGTGAGGAACATTCTTGGGCATCATAAAACATGATTTCTGAATATTAACCCAAAGGCCAAACGCTTTACAAAAATAGTCCAACACCCTATAAACCAATCTCACTTGAGAAGGCTTAGTAGAAGTGAAGAGAAGACAATCATCTTTGAAGAAAAGTTGTGAGAACTTGGAATCATTCCTTAAGATGTTCATAGGTTGCCACTCCTTGGAATCCACTTTCTCTTGGACCAACAATTCCAACTTTTCCATACAAAACAAACAAATATGTGGACATAGGATCCCCTCGTTGAAGTCATCTATTTGTGGAAAAACTATCAAGAGTTTCATTACTTCATTTTAAAGACAAAGAAGTAGAAGTAATGCAATACATAATTTTAACAATATTGATAGATATTTCTTATATATTCATGACAAAAAAAACAAATTACACTAACCTCCCCTGATGTTTGCTCTAATTGCAAATGCATTCCCTCTTTTTTTTTTCAACCCTAAACAAAATCCCTCTTTTACACTCTCATTACACTTGCCTTCCCTATGCCCCAAACGATGTTAGATTTGTTAACAACTTTGTGCATGTAATTAATGATTTTTTGTTCCCAAAATATCCCCACTCCTTCTTAGTGTGATTGCATTTTCCAGATCAACTTTGGCTGAGAAAAAAAATCAGGGAAAACAATTTCCGCACAATGGTGAGCACGATTTTTGCCAAATTTTTCATTAAAGGAAATAAACTCTCACAAAAAAGAAACCACCAATTGAGCATCAAAATTTCACCCATGGCCAATTTCATTCATGGACAATAAATTCTCACAATAAAATTATCGCACTAATGGAACCCGCTACCAATGGAACCCATTAGCAAAAACAACAAGAAAATTTTCATTCCCTTCTTAATTCTTCTTTTTCCTCCTCATTTTATCCTACCCATTTTTCATTTTTCTAACATTTGAATACCCATATGCGAAAATTAAACAACTTTGCAAACACTCGGTGGGAAAACACACTACACCTTCATTTCACATTGAGCTTTGTTTGTTTTCCACACAAGAAGCCCTTTCAGAACCTTGGACACCATTGACAAGGGTTGTGAGTTTGTTACAGACCTTAAACAACACCAAATTTGTTAGCATTTACAAATTCAAAGGCAGCAACAACAATTTCTTGTTTTGCTTGCAATTCCTCCTGTCCGAATGACAACAACATATCGTTTCCTCTGTGGGGCTCTAGCTGTAATGCCTTGAAATTTTGATAACTAAAAATAGATGTTTGGTGTATTTGTTGTGTTATTCGATTATTTGATAAGTTTAGATTAGTTGAATTATTGTGTAAATTACCCTTGTGCAATTGCTTGATGTGGATGATAAGTTAGGTGGAGTTTGTTTGAGTTGGGCTGAAATTATGTAATTTCGAGTTTGACACAAAAAATATTTTAGTAAAATCACCATTCTGGATTGGTTAACCATTGGATCGCCTTCATATTTTAAAGGTAGGTTCCTAACCCATATATTTAACTGTTTACCGTTGGGATTGTCTAGATAACATCTGAAGCATGAGAAATTAGTTTTTCACAGAAGCAGAAATTTTAAAATTGGGTCAATTGGCCCAGGCGAATTTCAGCAGGCATTTTGGCTCGCCTGGGCGAGTAAATTCGGTTTTAAATACATGCATCAACATGAAAATAATGAAAATGGAGCCTCCTTCTTCCCCAAACAACACCCAAGTCCCCCACCCTCCTCCACTACCCACGGCCACCGGTGACTGCCACAAGTTGCCATTTCTTGTCGTTGAACCACCGCACAGAGAGGAACACTTTAATCGGAGCGGAATCTTCAAAACTCAACTTGAAGTTTCGGTAGGGAACGAAGCTCCAAATCCTTCTTTCTTGGTTTCCTTGAGGTAATCTTGATTTCCTTTGTCTTCTCCTAGCTAGTTTAAGCTTCTCTTAGTGTCTTTTGTGTTTTGGGTATCGTTGTTGGGAGTTTTACACTTCCTTTGAAAATCCTTTGAAAATGAGATGTTGTAAAAGTCTCCTTTTTATGAAATTGATGTCATTTCTGTGATCGTTGTTGAACCCTGGTTACATTGGTGTGATCGAAATTTCAAAATGATGTCTTTTGATGTGAACTCCCAAAACACCCTTTTAGCCCCTTATCTTGGAAATCTATACTAAATTATTTTCAATTTGGTATATAGAGCTCTACATTTGGGCCAAAGCATGTGAACTTGAGAGATCCCAAAATGACGCTACAAGGAGCTAACAGAGGGAGATAGATAGGTAAGGGGAGTTTATTATCTGGTTATAGTTTGGCAAAAAAATTAATTAATTGCAATTTAAAAAAAAATTACAAAAAAATTACACATCTGTAGCAGTCAAAGGCGCTTGTATATTTACCCCTTATTCAGCATTTGCAGACCACTTGCCTATCTCTCTAAGTTTTTTTTCTCTGACTTCTCTCTAGATTCAGGTTTTAGTTTGAGGCTTTGTGCAGGGAAACTCTGTCAGTCAAGTAAGTCTTGCACAAATATATACTTTTTAAATTACATGAAATATATTATATTGTTGTATTAGAGAATTGTTATTGATCTAGGAAATTGTTAGTGACTTAGGTTGGAAATAGTTACTTGTTAGTTGTTATAGGTTTATTTGGGTCAGAATATTATTAGTTAATTACGTAGGTTTTTTCGGGTTACAATATTATTAGTTTAGGGTTTAGGTTATCATTAAGTACAGCCTCAAGGTTATTACCTTGGTTACGTAGGTTATGACCTAGGTTTAGGGTTTAGGGTACAATAGTTGGTGACCTAGGTTTTCATTAGTTATTTACGTAGGTTATGACCTAGGTTTTATGACCTAAGTTTTGATTAGTTAGTTATGTAGGTTAAGACCTAGGTTTATTGACTTACAATATTATTAGTTTAGGGTTTAGGTTATCATTAAGTACGATCTCAAGGTTATTACCTTGGTTACGTAGGTTATGAACTAGGTTTAGGGTTTAGGGTACAATTAGTTGGTGACCTAAGTTTTCATTATTTATTTACGTAGGTTATGACCTAGGTTTTATGACCTAGGTTTTGATTAGTTAGTTATGTAGGTTAAGACCTAGGTTTATTGACTTACAATATTATTAGTTTAGGGTTTAGGTTATCATTAAGTACGGCCTCAAGGTTATTACCTTGGTTATGAACTAGGTTTAGGGTACAATTAGTTGGTGACCTAAGTTTTCATTAGTTATTTACGTAGGTTATGACCTAGGTTTTCATTAAGGACCTACGTAAGACATAGATAATCAATTTTTTAAAATAATTTTTCTTCCAAATTAAATAAATGATCATAATATACTTATACATTTTTCTGTGTTACAGGCGTGACCGTGCTCCTGTGTTCATCATCTTTGTGATCTTGTAGTCGTTGGTCATATATAAAAAAATGTCTGGAGATTGTGATTTTGTTCGTATTGTTTTATATTATAATGGTAGCAAAATTGAGAGCCGACATGGTGTTGTTTTCGAAGTAGAGAAAAGGGGAACATGTATCAACCGCAACTCAACCATTGACGAATTGCATGAAAAAATAGTCAAAAGTTAGTTCTCAAAGGCAATGAATCTATCACTATGGTCATTGCAAGAATATGGTGCGATGATAAATATATCAACATGAAAGTAATAGACGACGAAGACTTAGAATTTGTGATAGGAGAATTCTTCAACCAGTCAAGGAAAAATTTCTTAGAGTTGTACGTGGATTTTGCTGGAGTAGAGGATGCGGCTTTACCAACAAGGTCAATTGATTTCAATTATTCTCGTGGAGCATCAACATCTACTGCTCCAGTTGTTAATTTGTCTATGGAAGATGAAAATGACCCTACTTGGGTTATGGATGACGATATTGACGATGACGATGATGAAAATATCGCAATGGAAGATCGTCTTCTTGCTGAGAGTGCTAGTTCTTCGGACAATGATGAGGATCATGGTCGAAGCGCAACTGAAATACAAGTGGATTACTCAGTCGTGAGAGGGCATGAAACCCAACGACAAGAGGATGCAGGGGAGTCTCATTTACCGCAACAATGTCAAGGTGTGTTACCAAATAAAAGTTACTTACATATATGCTTGTTTATTGTGTATGTATTTTATTGTAATAAATTTGGGAATTTTCATATGTAGGTGAGGGTAATACTACTTTTTGGGATGGAATCCCACATTACACCTACATTGATTGGGATTATTCGAGTGAACAAGATTCTAGCATTGGTTTAGGTTCAGTTAAGGGTCCATGGGTATTAGGGAATAAGTTGTTTGTGAAACAGGAATTTGCATCAAAAGAAGATGTGCAAATGGCAATCAAGCGGAACCTCATGGAGGAGCATCAAGAAGCTGTCATGGTTGAAAGTACGCCGACAAAGTTAAGCATGGAATGTCGTGCACATGACCAGAATTGTCCATGGAGGGTTAGGGTAATGTAACCAACGTACGGTGAAAGATGAGTGGTTACCAAATGGGGCGGGAATCATAATTGCTTAAATGATTTCATTTCTCAGGACCACAGACAACTTGATATTGATGTTATTGTTTCACTCGTACTAGGTAAGTTATTGGATGAGATGATAATGATGAGAAGTAATGATTTTATTGTTATTATTAATGATAACATGATTATTTTTTTATTATTAGGGATGATAAAGCATGATCCATCATGTTCAATTGGACTAGTCCAGGAAAGGATAACTCATTCCTATGGATACAAAGTTTCATATAGAAATGCATGGTATGCAAAGCAGAAAGCAGTGGCAATTATCTACGGTGATTGGGAGGAATCATATGCATTTTTTCCGAGGTGGTGTGAATATATGCTTCACTTTGCACCAGGTTCTGTTTATCAACTTCAAACAAAAAATTATATATGGCTCAAAGAATCGTTCATGGAAAACGCGTGTTTCACCGCATTTTTTGGACCTTCAGACAATGTTGCGAGGCTTTCAATTTTTGTAAGCCGGTTATTCAAATTGATGGCACTCATTTATATGGCAGGTACAAAAGAAAATTGTTGTTTGCCACAGCTCAGGATGGAAACAATTAGTGTTTGCCACTTGCATTTGCTATTGTTGAAGGTGAGACGTTGGAAGCTTGGGAATTCTTTCTGGATAACATTCGCACGCATGTTACACAGAAGACAAATATTTGTCTTATTTCTAATCGACATTGAAGCATATTGTCTGTAATTGAAAGGCACCGTGGGTGGCAACCACCACATGCTTATCATGTCTTTTGCCTCCGTCATATTGCGAGCAATTTTAATCAAAAGTTCATAAATGAAAATTTGAAGAGAGCGGTTATGAATTTAAGTATGGTTAATAACTCATCTATTCATTTTTCATGTATAACTAAATTTTAATGTTATTTAATTAATGTGCAGGTTATACTCCTTTTATTGTTGATTTTGATATAGCCTTCGCAAGTTTTCATGATGTGAGTCCTGAGGTTGCAAACTGGATTAATAGCATCCCAAAGGAAAAGTGGACATGTGCATATGATATTGAGGGACGAAGGTATAGACATATGACAACAAATTTGGCTGAGTCAGTAAACAGGATTTTGAAAGGTGCAAGAAACATGCCAATAACCATGTTGGTTAAGCACACATATAGCAGATTGGTTGAATATTTTGTTTGCATAGGCCGATCGGCTCTTAATGAATAGCAAGGTCCTTATCCTCATTGCAAAAATGTGGTTGCTATGTTGAAGGCCAATGAGACCAGTGCTACTGGTCATTATGTTCGTGCATATAATGTTGAACAATCTGTATTTGAGGTTGACGATGGTTATGACAAATCGTATTCGGTAAACCTCCCTGAGCGGTTCTGTCAGTGTGGGAAATTTAAGGCGTTCAAGTATCCTTGTAGTCATGCCATAGCAGCCGCTTTACATGTTCGTCAGACATTGTCACAATATGTGGATGACGTATTCCTTATAACAAACCTGGTAAAAGCTTATTCCTTTCCATGGCATCCAATTTGTAATGAGAAAGCAATTCCACCTAGTACAGATGCAGTGGTCATACCTGACAGGTCTATGTTGAGTGCAAAGGGTCGTCCAAAGTCAACTAGAATACGCAATGAGATGGATGAAGTTGAAGCTAGTCAAAGTCGTATTAGGTGTGGTATATGCAGATTACCTGGTCATAACCGTCGAAATTGTCCTAGTCATCCATCTACCTCATGATTTGTTGATGTTGTTGTCAATGTTTTCTTTATGTTGTTATATTTCGTAATGAACATTTGAAAATAAACAAAACTTCCAGTGAAACCACTCATGTCAATTTTCATATACGCTACGATGAATTTCAAACATGAAAACGCAATCGACATTAACGATTACATAGTCAAACATAATCATGGAAACCTAATAAAATAAAAGAACGTACAAACAATTGGATTTAGAGAGACAAACACAAAAAGTTGAACATTAAAAAACCAAAACAACAAAACATACTAACAACACAAAATCACGAAACTAATCATAATTTGGAAGATCTTGTGCAACGGGCATGTCATCTTGCAGTAGTTTGATTATCGGTTTGTTAAAAGTAGCTAAAATTTCTATTGGAGATAAACGCTTCCAATAATTAGATTCTGCTAACACCTTCAGTACATCTTCATCGTTGTTCAGTTTTATTATTTCATATTCGACCAAGTTTTCTGAATATTTTGCGTGACCTGGTTGTCTAAAGAACAATTGTCTGACAACCTGTGATTCGTGAATTCCATAAGGGGAAACTCCTAGCGGCGCAACTTGCTTGATTATATCCTTAAGTGTTTCTATATTGCATTCGGAAGGAATTTGAAATCTTATTGGATTTGTTCCAGTAAAGGAGTAACCCAAAAAATTCCCTTATCGTGGTATGTTCCACTTGCCGTTGTAATACAACAGTGCATCATGAGTAGGAGTGATGGTGGATCGAAGTAGGTTAAGGACACCATTGGGTGTTTTGGTTATCATACATAATAATTCTATAGGACCAACAGACGAGAGTTTTTCATGGCACACCAACATAGTGCAAACATCATCATCATATTTCAGTTGCAGTGAATGAAAAAAAATTCGTTACCTACATTGATGGATGGTTGTCGATAGTAAATTTTATCCACCGATTGGTCATTTGTGAGCAGAAGGGTGTTGTGCATTCTACTCTTGACTGACTGAAAAGAACATTCATCGGGAACTCGCATTGGTATTGGAGTATGACATACGAAAGAAACACCAGTTTCATTGTGTATGATTGATCCATTCGGAAAAATAAATGCTAATTTGGAATTACCAATGTTTTGAGAGCCTGTTTCACCTAAGAAGGCCATCGTATTGAGATTGAGTTTCGTTTGTGAAGGTATGTTGTGTGGGATGATTAAACTCCTGTGTGAGGTATATATAACGGTGTTAAGCCCCACCTGTGTGGGGCGTGACCACTTGTGCCTGGATGGGGCGTGACTAAACTCCTGTCATGGTAGTGCTGTCAATGTCATTTGATAGACCAGTGAAATTTATTGGCTACAATAAAAAGGACCACAAAGTATTGTCAATCGTCACCAGTGTTGTCAATGTCATTTTACAGATCAGTCACATTTATTGGCTACAGTATGGAGGACCACAAAGTGTTGTCAATCGTCAACAGTGTTGTCAATGACTCAATTCCTATCGTTGTTACTGCGTGGAGGGTTCAGGTTGAGAGTGATAATTGTTATTATTATCGTTGTTTTTTAGCATGTATATGATGAAGCCTGCGAAAGATGATCAGATTTGCTGTTTTTTGTGCCATGAGAAGAAGAGTGAATACTTAGCAAGGAAGGAAGAGAGTGAGATAATCATTTGTTGTTTCTCTTTTTATTTCATTCAAAAGCATAAAAAGACTTCTGAAACTTACTAGTACTAAAGTCACACTTACGTAGCTTTTTTTTTGTTGTTATTAAAAATAATACAACAATTTTTCGATGATAGGTGACAAGACAAAGACCATACCTTACTTCCACTACTCGTTTGAACCAAAATACTATTTTCCTATTTGATCAGTCATCAAATTTTCTTGCAGTTGACAAGTTGAAAGGAGAATCCTGTTGATTTGAGGGGGAGTTACTTGAAGCACAAAGAGATTTTGAAGATAAAGAAGTGTTTTGCACTTTCAACATGATTGAAGCATTGAAGAAAAGCTTGTGATCAAATGTAAAAGGAAGGAAGTGTTCTGATGATCCAAGTCATTGCATTCATATCATTCATAAGCTTAAGAATTAAATCACAAGGCATTAGGAAATTATTTTGATTCTTGAAATAAACTAAGTGTCTTTTGGAAAAATAGCATTTCACTGGTTTAATCGATTAATATAAGCAAAGAATCGATTATTTTGTTCTTGATGCTTTCTGGAAAATTCTCAAGAACAGTTTAATCGATTACACTATCAGATTAATCGATTATTTTAAACTTAGAATAAATATAATCTGCCTTAGTGACCTTTTTAATCGATTACTATTAATCTGTAATCGATTACATTACTCATACAGATTATATCATCACTCTGGCTTAATTGATTACTGATTATTGTAATCGATTACGTAGTTCAAACATGTTTTTCATAATTTCTGATATAATCGATTACCGATTATTGTAATCGATTACACAGTACATTCATGTTTATACATACTTCGGATTTAATCGATTACGCATCGGGATAATTGATTAAATTGCTCGTTGTTGTAACGCCTCCTTTTACTCTCGTGTTTGATTGATTTTAGGTGAAATCTCATTTCCACTTTGTATTAGAATTAACTTAGTTATAAATTTCATGAAAAATTTCTTTCTTCTTGCTTCGATTTTACAATTCAGTCGTAACATAAACGATTCTTCCTCACCACGGTTGATTTATAATAAGAATACAGTCCATGATACAGTCCCAAATATAGTGTCCAAAATAATATACAGATGACCTAGTACAAATTACATGCAAATAGAAAATTACATATCACAACATACAGTCCATTAAAACTTCCTCATCACACCTTCCTCAATATCATCTACAGCTTACGCTTTCCTGTTCCTCTGCTCGCCCAAATAAATTGGGGTCATCGCAGGTGTCAACCACAGACACAAAATAGCGTAAGTTTATGACAACCACAGTTTGAATAAAACATATATAAACACAGATGATCAAAACCTCAATCATAAAATAGAGTGCAACTTCAAATCAAACAACGTACTCATCATGTAATGCATGTGATGCATGCTCATCTTCTTTATATGATGCATGAATCTCTCAAATTCTCATCACATGGCCATAGTCAAGATAGCCCCATCCCAGTGGCACGAAATTGGATCGATCAGTCAGGGTAGGTCAGTGTTGCAATAGGACTCACACCCACACAACATGTGATCATCATGGGTAGGTGATCTCCCCACTGTGGCTACCCCCCCCAGCTTAGACACCTTTTGTCTAAACGCTCGTCTCAATCCTTAGCTATCTGACACCTCCTCTTGAGGTCAACATCACGGCTTAACCCCGCAGGGCAACACGGCTTAACCCTCGCAGGGCATATGCATATGAAACATGCATGAATAATTTTCTTTTATCACATATTTAATCATTATTCTTTTCACATCACATTCACCTCAAAGCTCAACATCTCTGACAACTCATGGCATATGCTTTTTATACAACACATAAAGCTTCCTTCAACCATCACATAAAGCTTTACACAACATTCATACAACCATAGTTCAACTCCATAAATTCTTCAAAGATAAGTCATAATCGAACAATCATAGTCTACTTCACAAAGTTCTCAGAACAAGTCATAATTCATCAAAACTCAACCATTTCATTACTTAAAACATTTTTTATTTCTTGGAGACAATTCATCAAACATATGGTAGCCTTTTATAGAAAATACTCAGCAACACATGAAATAATCCATAACTTTTGCTAAAGCATTTAACCATGCAAATATAATTCAAATCCAAACACAAAGATTCAAACCAACAACTCTTAACATATTTTATTCATTTGTAACAAATTATTACACACATGGTGTACAAGCTTGAATTCATATAATACTTTAAAGAAAACTACTTAAACATCAATCTTTATAAAGTTTGACATAATAAGCATGCTTCCAACATAATTTTAGCATAAAATAGACATGTTCAAGAACTTACAAAACACTTGAAATATATAAACTTTAGTGGAACATAAAACACTTTGATTTTAGTAAAATACTCCATTAACAATCGTTTTCTTTTAAAATAACCATAATACCTATGATTTTAAGTACCTTACATTCATTCATTAAATTAAGTTCCAATTATTTATACAACAATCATTCCTTAACCTAAATCCAAGTCACTTAGTCCAATAATCATCCATGTAACAATCTTTAATTTCTTTGAGGCAATTCAACAAACACTTAGTCTACAAAGCTTAGTTCTTCATGAAATCACATAAAAATCTTGACATAAATCATATTCAAACTTAGTTATCATAAACTTCCCTATACCTTGCTTTCCTCTCAAATTCTTGGACAGCCCTTGCTCCGAATACTCCTAGATCTTCACGTGGACTTCCAAGCATGTAGGCCTTGGTTTTGTTTTAGGTAAAAGGTGATTTAAAAAGGAATAAAATGGAAAGGCTTTTGGAATGAATTTTGCACGGCTAAGCTTTCTTAGAGCTGCCCAAATTCTGGTCCCATACCTTTTTATAGGGTGACTAATGCTTGATTTTTGTTACAAATATCCAAGGTTAGCTTTCTACTTGGTTTTGTCTCATTGGCTAACCATTCTCCTTCCAAGTGGCTTGTTTCTTGAATTCTCTACAACCTCCTTGCCCTTGGCTTGTTTTGCTCGTGCACTCCCACTAAATAAGGCATTCCATTTTGTTTTAACCGTATGATGCCTAGCTTTTGTGATAAGTTTTGCTTCCAACATATCCTAAGCATTAATTACTAACTTTCTACTTGTTTTCTTATCATTGGCTATTATTTCTCCACCTTCCAAGTGTCCAATTTCCATATTCTTCTTCATTCCTCTTCATTCGCACGTGGATTGCTAGGCTTCTAGGGAAATTTTTACCAATTTTTCTTCCTTTTACGTTTTTGTGTTTTTTCTTCATTCTTGAAAAACCCATTTCTGTAAAATAATGATTCTCAATTTGTTAACCGTTGGATCTTCTTAAAATTTTAAAGGTACATTACTATCTAATATATCAAACTTTTGACCGTTGGGATTTTTGAAATAATACCTAGAATGGTCTACGTGTCCAAAGGAGTCAAGAGGAAGTTTTCTTAAAAAAAAAAATCTTAGTTCATTATTACCTTACTTTACAAATGGACCAATGACATGTATCCTAACCTTTTAAATATCCATGTGTCCATTCTTGAAGTTTCTTAAAGCTTTTCTCCATTGATCTTGCATCATATGCTCAAGGTTTAATTTAGAAATCCAAATCAATCCAATTTTTCCTTTATTACCTATAATAGCTAAATTCTAATTTCTTATTGGTCCATTTTGCCTTGAATTATTAAAATTACTAAACTAACTCATCTAGAACACCTATTCCTCCCATAATTAAGAGAAAATTATATAGATTATTTTCATCTTTTTCTTATAATTTTCTGATACTCGAGGTAGTTTAGATTAAGCTTTTTTTTCAAAATATTTTCCAAAATTTCTAGAAATTATAGTTTATGGTTCTCTACCCCCAACCATGTAGATAATCTGTTATCTAAAAGTATTTTATCCAAAACTCAGACTTCCTCAAATTTCTAAAGCCATCTGGTCATTTTTGACCTAAAGGGTATTTTGGTAATTTCGCCATTCACCTTAAGGGTATAATCGTCATTTCCAAAAATGTTCAGAGTATCTCTGTAATTGTCACCCTAAGGTATTTTTGGTCATTTCTAAAACATCCAAAGGTATTTATAAGATTTCCTCCTTAAAATATCTTGCTAGAATACCTAGGGATAATTTGCTCATTTTCGAAATGTCCAGGGGTATTTTCGTCATTCCCCCCAAATCTTTTTGTGTTGCCTCTTAATTCACATTTTACCCAAGTAATTTGAATATAGATCATTGATTGACTGTAGTTTTAAATTTTTTTGGGGTGTTACAGTTGTAGTTACCCAGAATCCTTATGAACACTTTAATCGATTACAAGAGCGTGGGTAATTGATTACATATGCTAAATAATCGATTACAGGAGTGCATTTAATCGATTACAAGCGGTTACAAAATTTATTATAAATAGACCCAATGCTCAGCTGTTTTAAGAACTTGAATTTTTCATATTCTGAGCATTCTAAAGGTTTCTAAACGTTCTCTAAGTGATATTTCTGGGTTCATAGAGTTCTTGCTTCCTTGAAACTCATATGGATCTTAAGGATTGAGTGAAGCAAGATTTTCTTTTCTCAAAGCTTAAGGAAAGCCATGTTCTGAGTTTGTTATTTGCATTCAACCTGGTAAATTCATTCTAATACATCTCATATTTGGATCATCAGGTGATTTCTTTCCTTACTCTTTGAGTTTGTAATTCTCTTTTGAATTTTGTATTTCCTTTTCTATTGTAAATGGGTTTCTTGCATGAAAACTAGAGATAGTGTTTCTCTAAGGGAAGCTGAGTAGTGTTCTTAGTTTGGGTTTGGTCTCTAAGGGTCTAATAGTGTTTTAGACTTCTGAACTTTATCTAGGGTTGATAAAGAGAGGCTTGTATTTTCTTGTAAGAATATTATTTGCAATAGTGGAACTCTGCTCTAGTGTTGAGTAGAAGAAAATTGGATGTAGCTTCATAGTGTTTGAAGTGAACCAGTATACTTCATTATGTGTTTGTCTAATTCTGCTTATTTGATTGCTTTATGTGAATTCTTGTTAACTACTTGATTCTTGAAGCATTACATCTCTCGGGTTGATTTTTGGATAAAGGTTCTTGGTTGTGTTTGTGATAAAGATCCAAAAGGGCAAAAACTCTGATTTTGATTAATAAAATTTTAAAATTACCAAGCCTAACCAATTCACCCCCCTCTTGGTTAAGTGTGAAGTGTTCCTATATTTTACAATTGGCATCAAGAGCTAGGTCTTGTAAGATACTCAAGATCACTTTTCTTTCAAAATGAGTACTTCACAAATAACCTTCAAGGAAGGTGCATCCTTTAACAGACCTCCTTTGTTTAAGGGGGAGCATTTCAGTTTTTGGAAAAATAGAATGAAGGATTTTATTCAATCCAATGATCCAGAAGCATGGAATGCTGTAGTAAAGGGTCCTAGGGTGCCCATCAAGGTGGTAGATAATAACATGATTCCCAAGGATTGGGATGAGATGAATGATGATGAAAAAAGAATTTTTCAATATGATTTTAAAGCAAAGAACATGATAACCTCTGCCTTTTCCTCTGATGAATTTTTCAGAACTGTTAGATGTACAAGTGCCAAGGAAATGTGGGAGATGCTTGAGATCACCCATGAAGGAACTGAGGAAGTAAGGAGATCAAGGAAGCACTCTTTGATTCATGAATATGAAATGTTCAAGATGAGTCAAAATGAAAGCATTTCTCAGCTTCAAACAAGGTTCACACATATAGTGAATCATCTCTTGGGCCTTGGAAAAACATTTGATGCTGAAGAATTAAACATCAAGATTCTGAAGTGCCTCACTAGAGCTTGACAACCAAAAGTAACAACCATCAAGGAATCCAAAGATCTTTCGAAAATGACTATGGCTGCCCTCTTTGGTAAGTTACTTGAATATGAGTTTGAATTGTCTCAACTAACTTTTGGTGAAGATGCAGAAAGAAAAAGCAAGGGAATAACACTGGAAACTGCAGCACCTAAAGTAGAGAAGGATGAAAACTATAGTGATGCTGAAGAAGATGAAAGCATGAACTTGATTGTAAAGAAGTTCAACAAATTTCTGAAGAAGAACAAGGGCAAAATGTTTACAAGAAACAACAAGAACAATTCCACCAACAACAGCTTTAGCAACAATAAAAAGATTGACAACAACTTTACTTGTTTTGAATGTGGCAAACCTGGCCACATAAAATCAGAATGCTCAATCTATTTGAAGAAGCAACAACAAGACAGCAAAGGCAAGAAGGAAGCTAAAGCAAGAAGAGCATACATTGCATAGGAAGACAATGAATCTTCAACCTCTGAATCCTCTACTGAATTAGAAGAAGCCAACATGTGCCTTTCCTCAATTGTCAATGAAGAAAATGATGATCTTCTAGATGAAGATGATGAGGTAACATCTGAACTTGATCAAGCTATTTTTTCTTTTCAAAAAATGCACAAAGAGGCCAAAAAGCTAGCTAAATCAAATAACAAGCTTAAAAAGAGTATTGAGGATCATCTTGCTAAAATAATGGATTTGCAAATTGAAGTTTGTAACTTGAAGGAAGAAAATGAGAAACTTCAAGCTACAAGTCAAGTGGATGTGTTTGCACCTCTTCCTCCACATCTAGTGACAAGTATGAAATGCTGCAAAAAGTGTTTAATGAGTATAGAATAAATCAAGAAGAAAAATATTTGCAGCTGGTTTCAAAGAACCAAGAACTTATTGACATCTTGGAAAAACTCAACAAAGGAAAATGTGATTTAGATGATATGTTGAGTGCCCAAAAACAGTTTGGTGATACTTCTGGTTTGGGGTATTAAAGGAGCTTTAAAAATGTCTAAAAGACTACATTTGTACCTCCAAAATAGAAGAAAAAGAAGAAGTAAAGAGTCAATCAAAAGAGGTTCTCTAGAAAATCATACAATGTTGTAACTTGTCACTATTGTATGGAAAGAGGTCATACAGCTTACCATTGTTTTGCAAGAAGGTTTTATGTCCCAAATGGGGAGTGCATTTGGATAGAAAAGAAAAGGAAAACAGCTAACCCACTTGGACCCAAAAGCAAATGGGTACCTTCTCCCTTGAAGTAATTTGTTCCTTTTGTAGGTATGTCTTAGAGCAAGCTCTTCTCTATGGTATCTTGATAGTGGATGCTCAAGACATATGACTGGTGATATGTCCTTGCTCAAGAATCTTATTTTTAAAGATGGGGGCTATGTCACTTATGGAGATAACAAAAAGGAAAAATCATTGGTGAAGGTAGCATTGGTGATAACTTGAATACCAAAATTAGCAATGTACTCTATGTTA
>PYAF01004737.1:59495-75504 GCA_007407185.1 Glycine tomentella | reverse complement strand
AAGATTGCTGTTTAATTTGTGATGGTAAGAGTGAAGAGGTAATTTACATTGGCAAAAGGAAAGGTAATGTTTACTTGCTTTCTATAGACCATGCATTATTTCACAAAACCACATGCTTGATGAGTAAAATAGATGAAACATGGCTGTGGCATAGGAGAGCTAGTCATATCAATATGCATCATATGAATAAGCTCATTAAAAGAGACTTAGTCATTGGCCTACCAAAATTCAAATTTGAGAAGGACAAACTTTGTGATGCATGTCAAAAGTGGAAACAAACCAAAACATCTTTTCAAAGTAAAAATGTTGTTTCCAACTCTAGACCACTTGAACTTTTGCACATAGATCTATTTGGTCCTTCAAGAACTATGAGTTTAGGGGGCAATTACTATGGATTGGTCATTGTAGATGATTTCTCTAGATTCACTTGGACTTTGTTTTTGAAATCCAAGAGTGATGCTTTCCATTCTTTTAAAAAACTAGCCAAACTTGTTCAAAATGAAAAAGGATGTAAAATTGTCTCAATTAGAAGTGATCATGGTGGAGAATTCTAAAATGAACATTTTGAAAATTTCTATGAGGAAAATGGAATCAACCACAATTTTTCAGCTCCAAGAACACCCTAACAAAATGGTGTTGTGGAAAGGAAAAATAGATCACTTGAAGAAGGTGCAAGAACACTTCTAAATGAGACAAATTTACCAAAATATTTTTGGGCTGATGCTGTAAACACTATTTGTTATACTTTAAATAGATTACTCATAAGACCTATTTTGAAGAAAACCCCTTATGAGTTGTATAAAGGAAGAAAGCTCAATGTTTCTCACTTAAGAACTTTTGGCTGTAAATGCTTTGTTTTAAATAATGGAAAGGAATCACTAGGAAAGTTTGATGCAAAGGCTGATGAAGCCATTTTTCTTGGATATTCATTACAAAGCAAGGCATATAGAGTCTTTAACAAAAGAACCATGTGCATAGAAGAATCTGTCCATGTAATTTGTGAGGAATCTAACCCCTCAAAAGAGGAAAAAGCTTGTGATGAAGATGTAGGTCAAATAGAACAGAACATTCAGCTTGAGAAGATGTCAATCAATGAGAAGAATGAATCTAGTGCTGAAGAAGGTCCATCAACTTTAAATCAAAGACCTAAATAGTGGAGAACCACAAGAGATCTCTCACTAGATAACATCATTGGTGAAGTATCAAAGGGAGTCTCCACTAGATCTTCTCTTAGAAATTTATGTTGTGATATGGCTTTTGTTTCTCAAATTGAACCAAAAGATATCAATCATGCCTTGAATGATGAACATTGGATGCATGCCATGCATGAAGAATTAAATCAATTTAAAATAAATGAAGTTTGGGAACTTGTTCCTAGACCTCCTTCTATCAAGCCTATTGGTACAAAATGGGCTTTTAGAAACAAGCTGGATGAAAGTGGAATTATAGTCAGAAATAAGGCTAGATTGGTTGCTAAAGGTTACAACCAAGAGGAAGGCATTGACTATGAGGAAACTTATACTCCAGTTGCAAGGTTGGAAACTATTAGGCTACTACTTGCATATGCATGCATAATGGGTTTCAAACTTTTTCAAATGGATGTTAAAAGTGCATTTTTGAATGGATACATTGAGAAGGTCATTTATGTTGAACAACCTCCTGGATTTACTGATTTCAAACATCCAAACTATGTTTATAAACTTAAAAAGGCACTTTATGGTTTGAAACAAGCTCCTAGACAATGGTATGAAAGGTGAAGCAAATTTCTGCTTGAACAATCTTTCACAAGGGGCAATGTTGATAAAACCTTGTTTATCAAAAGGCAAGGCAATGATTTCTTATTGGTTCAAATTTATGTTGATGATATTATTTTTGGTTCAACTAATAAAAAACTTTGTAAAGAATTTTCTGCAGCTATGCAAAATGAGTTTGAGATGTCTATGATGGGAGAGTTAACATTCTTTCTAGGACTTCAAGTTAAACAAATGAAGAATGGGACTTTTCTCAATCAATCCAAGTATTTCCTTGAAGTGATCAAGAAGTTTGAAATGGAGAAAAGCAAAGATGCTGCAACTCCTATGGCAACTTCAACTTATCTTGACTCAAATGAAAGAGGAAAGAAAGTGGATGAATCCAAGTATAGAGGAATGATTGGCTCATTACTATACTTGACAGCTAGTAGACCGGATATCATGCTAAGTGTTTGCTTGTGTGCAAGATACCAAGCAAATCCAAAAGAGTCTCACCTTACAATAGTCAAGAGGATCATCAAATATCTCAAGGCAACACCCAAAGTTGGGCTTTGGTATCCTAAAGGGGCATCTTTAAACATTATTGGTTATTCAGATTCTGATTTTGCAGGATGCAAACTTGATAGGAAAAGCACTAGTGGAACTTGTCATCTCCTTGGAAGTTCAATCATCTCATGGCATTGCAAGAAACAAGCTTGTGTAGCTTTATCAACTGTAGAAGCTGAGTACATTTCAGCTGGTAGTTGTTGTGCACAAAGTCTATGGCTCAAGCAACAATTGCAAGATTATGGAGTTGATCTAAAGGAGATACCATTACTCTGTGATAACACCAGTGCTATAAATATATCAAAGAATCCTGTTATGCACTCAATGACCAAGCATATTGAGATTAGACATCATTTTATAAGAGATAATGTGCAGAAAGGTAATATCAAGGTAGAATTCATTGATACACATCATCAACTTGCTGATATATTTACTAAGCCTTTACCTAAAGATAGATTTTACACTCTTAGAAACATGCTAGGAATCCTTGATGAAAATAACATTAACTAGCTTGTTTGCTACATAATTCGTGCCATATATTCAAAGCCTCTTGCCATTTTGATTGATAATATGTATGAAAAAGCTGAACCATGTTGCAGAATGCTCTGTTTTTTGCTAATCTGACGGAAATAATCGATAACACTACATATTAATCAATTAAAATCATTAAAACTTACATTCTGTATGAAATTCAAGCTCAAGTAATCGATTACACTTGACTTGTAATGATTATTATTCAATGATTTAGAAATGGTCCCTTCGAAAGTAATCGATTACCTATCGGGATAATCGATTACCATGCTTAAAACTCAAGTTATAACTGACTCTGTCACTGCCATAATCGATTACCATTACTTCATAATCGATTACACTACAGCTTTAAAATATCTACATGTCTGAAATAATCGATTACCACTCGGGATAATCGATTAAAAAGGCTTTGATCCATGACTGGACTGCTACCCTGATGTATATAATCGATTAATGAGTCATATAATCGATTACAGGTTATCTTCAACCTCTGGAAAGCTCAAATGTAATCGATTACCTTACGGATTAATCGATTACACAATGTAAATTTTGAAATTTGCTAATCTGAAATAATCGATTACTCATGGATTTAATCGATTATTTAAGCTGTTATGTAATTTCTGATAGTTTTTTGGGTATCTGTAACGTCCAAATCATCATTAACCTCCATTAACTGTCTATAACAACTATATTTTTGAAAAATCTGAACGTTGTGTGTTTAATCCTTGCCTATATATAGTGATTTTGTGATTCATCTCTCCCTTGCACCAAAAACCCTTTCTCTCTTGCTTTCTATTCTCAATATTTCAAGCTTTCCTTATCCTTCATATCTGATTCAATATGTCTGCACCTAAAAGAGTTAGGACTGGGAGAAGAAAGGTTGGTGAATCTTCCTCTAACCCTCAACCTGTAATACCTTGAATTTTAAGCATAGGATTAAGCTTGAGATTAAGAACCATAACCATGCATTGGAGGCCCTAAAGGAAAACAATAGGCTATTCTGGCCATGTGGCGCGACCCGCGTCGGGTCTGGCGTGATCCGAGCCATATGTTTAGATCAGGCCAATTCCTATGGCCTTCTGACGCTATTAGCGTGGACATGGCGCTATTCGCGTGGATTGTTCGAGCCTGTGGCGCGGTCAGCTCGGGATATGGCGCAATCCGCGTGGAAGGCTTAAATCAGGCCAATACTGGTGGCCATCTCACGCTATTCGCGTGGATTTGGCACTAATGGCGCGGGTTGTTCGAACCTTGGCGCGATCCGCACGGAACCTGGCGTGAGCCGCGCGGGACTTTCGGGTCAGCTTTTATAAATAGCTCATTTGGACGAAAATGAGAGAGAAAAGAGAGGAAGAGAGAGAGAACGACCATTGATGACCCGCGGAGCTTTATATCTTCTCCATTTCTCATCTAAACACCTTCGACCCAACTGAGAAAGTGTTCAGAGCCTCGAGATAAGCTAGATACCCAGCTTTATTCTCGACAAGAGGCGGTAAACGACGAGATCGAGATTTCTAAGGGAGTCCTTGGAATCGAAGAACTAGAGGTGAAGGAGGCTTTGATTGAGCGATCTACCTTAGGGAAAGTGATTCCCTGTTGTGTCTGGACTACAAAGAGGTAAGAAACTCGAGCCTTAGCCGTTGGTTCTGTGTTTGGGGTTTTGGTTGGTTTTTGAGTACCTTGAGAGGTGTTTTTGGAGGTGTTAGAGCCGTTATTGGGCTTAGACTCTGTAGAGTTTTGTGTTCAGCGGGTTATTCTGATGAAGTTAGAGCCTTGAGTCATCATTATTGATGAAGTTTGATTTTGGCTCTGAGTATGTATGAACAGAGGTAAAAGGCTAATTATTTGGCTAGTATTAACTTTAGAGTAGTTGACAAAGTTGCTCATAAGATAGTATGAATGTTGTTTGTGAGCTGAAAGTGGTGATATTGAGAGGTTTGGAATTGATCTGGATAAGCAGGGATATGCTTTGATCAGAGTCTTAGAAGACTCTGGAGCCTTGCGTAGGCTGAGTAGGATCCTTCCGAGGGTCTGAGAATCACTTGTGAAGTGATTGTTATGGGTTATGTGGAAGGAATTGTAGTTTCCTTTCGATCTAACGGCTTAGGACCGTTACTAATACATTGTGTAATTGTTTTATGTAGGACGTGAGCTTGATAGTTCTAGTGGTGGTGACCACGAGGCCGGGAGAGCCGGTATTTTGCCTAGAGCAGGTAAGCTCTTGGTTCTTGCATGTGCGTCCTTTACTGTGTTCCACCATAATCCTAATAGGGTGATGGTTGTGTTGTGATGATATGCATGTATATGGAAATTGTATGTTATGTGATTGACTACTGAATGGTGTGCTGTACCCTGTGAAAGGGCAATTGATGTGAATTGTTATGGAATGCTTGATCTGTGAGCTGCACCCTGAGATGGTTGATATGTGTGGCTATGAATTGCCTAGCTTATGACCTGCATGGTTGATTGTTGAATCCTATGGTAGTAGGATAGATGACATGAGATTGAGTAAGACCTGATGTGAGATGTTTCTTGTGATATAGACGTAGCCTCCCGAATGGAGATGTTCCTATATCTACAGATGTAGCCTTCTCAGGCAATTGTATTGAGATAGGTTATGAGATGTTCCTGTGATATAGATGTAGCCTTTTGGTTGGAGATGCTCCTATATCTGCAGATGTAGCCTCATTATAAAGAGATGTTCCCGTTATATAGATGTAGCCTCCAAGCGGAGATGTTCCTATATATACGGATGTAGCCTCTGATAGATGTATTGAGATCCTGCCATGAGATGTTCCTAGTATATAGATGTAGCCTCCCTGGGCGGAGATGTTCCTATATACCTAGATGTAGCCTCTACAGGATAGTGATATATGTGATGAATGGTTGTATGCCATGAGTAGTGTAACACCCCCAGATTTCAATATACATGTGCATTTTCTTATAAATATGCATTCCTAGATAAATGACATAAATACCCTTGGACATTTTTGAAAATGACCAAAATGTCCTTGGGTAATTTCACAAATGATAGTTAGGTCCCTAGGGTAAATGACCAAAATACCCTTTTGCTCTAGTAAGGTCAGATAGCCTCAGTAAGGACATGGAAACCTGACAAAAGTCTAGTAAGCCTTTAGATAGAAAATTATTGATATTTCTAGTAAAGAAAAACTATGAAATGAAATTTTTAGAAAAATTGAAAGATAATTCAAAAAGAATTGAATATAGAATAGTCTGAGTTTTATAAAAAATTAGAAAAAGGAAAGGTGCAAACTAGGAATTTTTCTCTTAATTATGAAATGATTGAATTATTAAATAAGTGATCTAGACATTTTATCAAATTAAAAACAAAATGAACCAATAGAAATTTAGAAAAAGTTATTAGAAGAAAGCAAAGACATATCTCAAAATTTTACTAAAACTTAGTCTAGTTTTAACCAATTTTAGAATTTTTAACTTTCAAGAAAACAATTAAAATTAGGCTTTCATAAATTGTAGGAATATCTTTGGCTTATATAAGGAAATATGTTAAGAAAAAATAAAGCATTAAAGACCCCTAAACCATAGCCACTACACGGTTTTAAGTAAAATTGAACAATATTTGCTTAAAAATCCTAAGATTGGCCGTGTAGTTTAGAGAAGGGTGAATAAGGCTGTAGAAACCTTGAGAATAAGGTAGAAAATTTGAGAATAATGACACATGGACAGCCAAGAAACAAGAAAGAAAATTATTGGACCAAATGGAAAGTAATTTTGGCAAAAATCTTCTAAAAGCCAAGATACTTCACGTGAAAAATCCAAGGCACCAAGCTTGATCAATTTGCACGGATTCACCAATAAAGCAAAGGAAAGATGTGGAAAAATCATGATCAAGGACACTTGTAGGGATAGGAAGCAAGAGCCAATAAAAATAAACCAACAAAAAAAGCTAGGCAATTATGAAGTTGTAGGATATTTTCAATTAAAGCAAATGAAACCAAGTATATAAAGGATGGTGGGACCAAAATGGGAGGCTATTGCACGGATACCATTCCAAATTCAGCCACCCATCCTTTTCACTTAAAGCAAAAACCAAAACAAAGACCACCCACCAAGCAAGGGCACGTGAAAGGCTAGGAGCTTTGGAAGAAAGTTGTTCAAAAATTCCATCAAGAAAAGCCAAAGGTATGGGAAGTATATTGATAAACATGAATTAGATAGTTGATTAAGTTAATCTAATATCCAATCTTTTAGGATTAAAGCCATGTTCTTCCTTATTTAATAAAATTTAACGTGGGCATACCATGTGCTTGTTAAAAATCCTCAATGAACTAGAATAATATATAGACTATAACTTGAATACCTAATTAGTTTAAAATAAAAGTGGTTAAATAATATGATTAATCTTGCTTTGTGGACATAGATTACTTTGTTGTATTCCTTTACTACTTACTTGAGGTTGTGGTATTTGTAATTAATTAGTTGATGTTGTTGTGTTGATAATTTAATGTGGCTGTATATTATTATGTTGCTGTATATAAAGTTGCTGTATGATATCATGTTATTGTATTTAATGTTGCTGTAGGATATCATGTTGCTGTATGTTGCTGAACATTTTATTATGTTGCTGTATTTAATAAATATTGAATGATACTATGTTGCTGTATATTGCTGTATATTCTATTATGTTGCTGTATTTAATTAAGTTGTATATTATTTTATGATATGGTGATATTTTGATTTATTACTTGATGAATATCATGATTGGCCCTAAAAGTACATGTGTTGTTGAAGAGGTGGTAAACAAGGAATATCATTAAAAGAATTATGTTTTACTTCCTTAAGATTATTTCTCCAAAGAAATTATGGCACACTTGTATATGAAATTTATTATGATGAAGTGGTGGTGCCAAAGTCAAGAGAATTTGATTATGGATGTAATAACAAGAGTAACTAAAAATAAAAGAAAATCATTACATTCATTCTTTGCATTTTTCCCTCGGAGTGGAGGGAGGTTTCACTGGAGTGGGTGGAACTATTTTATGGTACCCTTTTTCCCCTCGAAGTGGAGGGAGGTCTCACTGGAGTGGGTGAGACTGTTTCACTGGAGTGGGTGAAACTATTTTAAATTTTGGTACCTTTAATTAGACCTCTGAGATCTCAGTCATGCATCATTTAACAAAGAAAACATGCATCATTCATTATGTATTTGTTTTATGATTAATACGTTGCTCTGTTATTTATGTTGTACCTATCATTTATCTAAATCATGTTTATCATGTACTTACCCGAGTTGTGTCTGTGGTTTGACACCTGTGATGACCCCAATTTATTTGGGCGAGCAGAGGAACAGTAAGCTAAGGAAAGCATTAAGGAAAGAGCTGGATGTTCTATGTGCTGTTGGATGTTCTGTATGCTGTATTTGTGATCTTTTTGTTTGTCTGTATTTGATACTACGATGAGCTGTATGTATTATATTTTGTAACAGGCTATTTGGGACTGTATTGTATTTGGACTGTATTCTAAAATATGTTTGAACTTTGTATTTTGACAATTTTGCGAATGCATTAGAAAAAAAAATATCTTATTACGTATAATTAATTTTACGTAATGAAATTTCGTAGAAATTTTTTTTTTCTGTAAATTAATAAGCGTAATTAATTAAATACGAACTAAAAACGTAGTCGTTATAAGTAGAACCTGATTATAGTCAGGTAGATGTGCATTGATGGTGCATGATGATTGACTGAGTGATTCACTGATATTGATGATGATTGTTTTGATATACTGTTTCTATGTATATGTGTGAAAGTGAATCAGGGGAAGGAAATACCTTCAAGGGCCCTGAGTTTACTGGGATTTTATATCTCACCCTGTCTGTGGGACTTATATTCTTGCAGGTGAATCCTCAGGAGGAACTGATAGATCCCAAGGCAAGAAGCCTATGCAGGGATAGCTGTATTCTGAAACCTTAGGCATAGATGACTTGAGCATGTGGCTTTGATATTTTGTATTCTGCCTTTGGTTTAGTTTTGTTGACCCTGAGGGGATGTATTTGTACAGTTTGTACTTAAACACAGATTCTATGTATATTCACCATATTATAATGTACAGTGTTTGTGATAGTGACCTATGATGACGTCACTCTTAGTCTATGCTTCCAAACTGCTTAAACTCTGATAATTATATGCGTGATTGTTAATTAATGTTTAGTAATGACCCTGATGTTTGATGGGGCGTTACACAACCCCAACCTCCACCTGATCGTTTGAGTCTCTAGTTCACCAAAGAAGCAGATAAAATGACTTATCTGCAATATAATGCCACCAAACCTATCAGCGCACCCAAATATATAAGCCTTGACTGGTTTATCAAGGAAGGATTTGTCTTTCCTACTCTCTTAGAAACCCAAGGTCATAGGAGGTTCATGGAACTGAAGGGTACTTACTACCCTGATCTTGTAAGAGTCTTTTACACGTGTGGAAGAGGCTCTATGGATGGTCAACATTTTAAATCTACTGTTAAAGGGGTTGAAATGATCATCACCCATGAGTTGTGGGAGTCAATTGCTGGGGTTGTCAATGATGGGGAGAGGAAATTTGAGGAAACTCTAAGGGGCTATAGCAAAATAGGAACCTATAGAGAATCCCTCACTGACCCAAACCAACCCATTAGGAACAGGTTAAGCACTGGTCCTATGGCACCAGAAAACAGACTCCTCCACTATCTCATCACTTATGTCTTAACCCCAAGGGCAACCAACCATGCCCAAGCCACAGATGAGGACCTACAATTGATGTATGGTCTCACAAATTCCATTCCTATGAACTGGGTGCTTATTTTTCAAGAAGTAATGATGAAAGTCAAGAGACTTGTCAACTATCCCTTTCCATATCCTGTTCTAATCTCATGATTCATTGATCACTTTGGGATTGATGTCTCTAATGAAGTGGTGGACAACACCAATTCTTCCAACAGCCTTATTCAGGAGAAGCATCTGTCCAAGCTTAGACTACACAAGACTCCTGATGGATGGATGATGGGTGGATAGCCTCCCCATGTGCCTCAACAACAAAAACCATTTGTGGCTGATAGTGAAGAACCTGTGGCTGATTCTGCAAGTGAGGGAAACCCCTCTCAACAGCCTTTTCACTCCCACTTTGAATCCCTTATGCTGGCCAAAATGGATGGGCTTCTGCAGATGCATCATGACTTTAAAGTAGAAGTTCAGGGAGTTTAGGGAGATTAATGAAAGGCTAGATGACATTGAGGCCACTCTTAGGATGGATGAAGAATCTGTAGATTTTTAAAGCCTTAGTTATTTCTGTTTTGGTGTACTCTGTTTTTATTTAAATTTTAAGCCTTATAATGTACTTATTATTCAAATAGTAATACAATATTATGCTTCTGTTCATTATTAATCCGCTGTGCCTTGCATTTTTGCCTTTAAAAAGCCAAATAGGGGGGAGAAAAATTGAAATTCAGGATGCTCTGTACTCACCTATGTTTGCCCCTATTTTTTGTGCGTTTTTTAACTAAAATTTCAACTGCATTATTTGCAAAAATTAGGGGGAGTTAATGGCTCAAATTGGTTGCAATAAACAAATATATGTTGTGAATGAATGCTAAGTTAAAAAAAGATGTCTTTAACACTTGTTCTTGCAAAGGAATTTGAATTTTTTAGGTGTTGAAAAAGCTCAGAAAAATGGTACGAAGACTCTTCAGTTAATCACAAGACCCAATGTTGTTCAATTTCAAATTTGGCATGTTTAAAGCCAAAAAGGGGGAGATTGTTGATTTGAGGGGGAGTTACTTGAAGCACAAAGAGATTTTGAAGATAAAGAAGTGTTTTGGACTTTCAAAATGATTGAAGCATTGAAGAAAAGCTTGTGATCAAATGTAAAAGGAAGGAAGTTTTCTGATGATCCAAGTCATTGCATTCATATCATTCATAAGCTTAAGAATTAAATCACAAGGCATTAGGAAATTATTTTGATTCTTGAAATAAACTAAGTGTCTTTTGGAAAAATAGCATTTCACTGGTTTAATTGATTAATATAAGCAAAGAATCGATTATTTTGTTCTTGATGCTTTCTGGAAAATTCTCAAGAACAGTTTAATCGATTACACTATCGGATTAATCGATTATTTTAAACTTAGAATAAATATAATCTGCCTTAGTGATTTTTTTAATCGATTACTATTAATCTGTAATCGATTACATTACTCATGCAGATTATATCATCACTCTGACTTAACGATTACCGATTATTGTAATCGATTACGTAGTTCAAACATGTTTTTCATAATTTCTGATATAATCGATTACCGATTATTGTAATCGATTACACAGTACATTCATGTTTATACATACTTCGGATTTAATCGATTACGCGTCGGGATAATTGATTAAATTGCTCGTTATAGTTACCCAGAATCCTTATGAACACTTTAATCGATTACATGAGCATGGGTAATCGATTACATATGCTAAATAATCGATTACAAGAGCGCATTTAATCGATTACAAGCGGTTACAAAATTTATTATAAATAGACCCAATGCTCAGCTGTTTTAAGAACTTGAGTTTTCGTATTCTGAGCATTCTAAAGGTTTCTAAACGTTCTCTAAGTGATATTTCTGGGTTCATAGAGTTCTTGCTTCCTTGAAACTCATATGGGTCTTAAGGATTGAGTGAAGCAAGATTTTCTTTTCTCAAAGCTTAAGGAAAGCCATGTTCTGAGTTTGTTATTTGCATTCAACCTGGTAAATTCATTCTAATACATCTCATCTTTGGATCATCAGGTGATTTCTTTCCTTACTCTTTGAGTTTGTAATTCTCTTTTGAATTTTGTATTTCCTTGTCTATTGTAAATGGGTTTCTTGCATGAAAACTAGAGATAGTGTTTCTCTAAGGGAAGTTGAGTAGTGTTCTCAGTTTGGGTTTGGTCTCTAAGGGTCTAATAGTGTTTTAGACTTCTGAACTTTATCTAGGGTTGATAAAGAGAGGCTTGTATTTTCTTGTAAGATATTATTTGCAATAGTGGAACTCTACTCTAGTGTTGAGCAGAAGAAAACTGGATGTAACTTCATAGTGTTTGAAGTGAACCAGTATAATTCATTGTGTGTTTGTCTAATTCTGCTTATTTGATTGCTTTATGTGAATTCTTGTTAAATACTTGATTCTTGAAGCATTACATCTCTTGGGTTGATCTTTGGATAAAGGTTCTTGGTTGTGTTTGTGATAAAGATCCAAAAGGGCAAAAACTGATTTTGATTAATAAAATTTTAAAATTACCAAGGCTAACCAATTCACCCCCCTCTTGGTTAAGTGTGAAGTGTTCCTATATTTTACAAATCCTAGCTCATTCCTACTACATTACACCATGTTGTTCCTTAGTGAGATCAGAGGGGGGCAAAAATCAATCCATGGACAAGGCACAAATGTTGAAATCAACCAGCGAGAAGCCTACAACTTAAGCTAGAGCATGGGTTCTAATAAATGACAAGGTCAACATGGTGTAAAATTATTGATTAGACCCTCAAGTTTTTTACTAGTCAGCTTCTAAATATCTTCAAACTGAACCAAATTCCCAATTTGTCCGGATTGACGCCACCACCTCTCAAGAATCTTTCTTTTTGTCTCGAAAGTCTCAACTGACACAACAACTTTTATTTTAATACCAAGGCGATGTAGGCCAATTTCTGCCCCACCAAGGCCAATAAAGAGTGATAACATTGTTCATCCATGAGGGAAGTTGAACCTTAACATAGAAAGATGATACCCCATTGTGTTTGTCTGGAAGCATAATTTTAGTGATTTAAGTCTTTCCGCCACAATGCCCTCGGCAGCACGACAATGATTCAATCCACGACAATAACGAAGAGTGTCTTTTTGCAGTTCATATGTAAGCACTCCAGCAAAATCTGCAAGAATATTTCCAAGTCGACCACTTGTTTGAGCTATTCCATTAGTTTCACAATAGATGCTGCTCAACTGCTTCCTTGAATCCCAAGGTGACCAACATTTCTTTGTCTGTGGCATTGCATTTTCAATAGTCATAGGTGGCTTTGGGAGGATGTGGAATCTGTTTTCAACTGGAAGATTGTGTATGTAACCTTCTATTCTATCTAAAGTGGAAAAGGACTAGGCATTCACAAATTCAGGTTCAATACCATTTAAACCTGAGACATTTTTTCCATGATACGTAGGATATGTTTGAAACATTCCCAAATAAGAAAAATGGTGGCTTTGCTGCCACACTACTAAGACACCTGGATGGATTTGGTTTGGGATGTCTAGACATTTCGGCAACAACAACATCAACCCTTTCTTCCACCCAAGAAGGTTCAAGACAAATGATTCAATCAGGCATGCGTCCTGTCTCATTTAGTCCGTAGCAAATGACATATTTCAGAACCTAACAACATCCATGACAGATATAGGAGATAAAAAAATGTCCATAATCAAAACATGTTTAACAATTACATAGCTAAATATAATAATGGAAACCAAATTAAATAACAAAATATAAAGTCTACGAAGGAGGAGGCCACTGTTGATGACGCGCCTGATGATCTGGCAATCTGCGTCTACCACGTCCACGTGAATATTGTGGAGCAACATGATATGGATGTGGAGTGTCCTCGACCGACAGCTCTAGAGGATAGTCTGAATGGTCTTCTACAAAATCTATTTGACTATACATTTCGTCAAAAGTTGCATCATCCCACTCATGAGTCCCCTGAGCACTGCTCCCTGCCTGATCCCTGAATGGCATCGATACTGGACTAACATGGTACGCAGGCTGGCCTTTTGTGTCCATTGGTGGGGGATGTGGCCGACAAAATGTATCAGCCTCTGCCTGCGTAGGGTCGTAATATGTCTGATGAACACCCTATTCATGACCAATGTAGGGTGGCCTAATCCATCCATTCATGCATGGCGTGGGTGCATGAATAGGCTAAGGAACAGGTGTAATAGGTTGTCGACGGTGTCCTAACCCTCAACCCTCTTTCACACGATGCCCAATGTCGATGGATAACTGTGGCTCATCCGGAAGCTGGGTCGGCGGCGCTTCGGGACCTGCCTCCTCCACCCGAGCGGACTCTCTGAAAACAACAATTAGATGACCTATGACAAAATACAATTGGTCAGCCGTGGTGACAAAATACAATTCTCCAGACCATCAACCTATAAGTCACAGCATAGTTACATAAACAACAATATAACATAATGATAAAAAAATTATTTTGATTAGATAACTTACATAGCGTGCTAATCTGGCACCTTGTTTTGTCACATATCGCTTTCCGGAAAGTCTATACCACACCATGTACTCATGGTTCGGTGACATCAGACCATGTATTGCAGGAGGCACTTCAACATGTTCACCTCTCCTATTCCATCTCTGTATAAATTTTCTTAACTTACGAGCCCAATTTTCTTGGGCTTTACCCCGAAGGCTATAATCATTAACACCTTTCAATTTTCCATCCTGTTGAGGTATTGGTTTATTCCGCCCAAATTGCCTCATGCATCGATCAGGCTGCGAATACTCAGCAATGTGGAAACAAATAATAGGTGTCCTAGCCATCCACAGATGTTGTGTATCAGCAGATGCACCCATAAAATCGTAATCACCATAAGGTTGCTAGACCACCTACACAATTAAATCATATATAGGAGTCACTTGCATATTCACATCCACTTTAAATTAATATATTTAATTAAAAAAGCATACCTCATTTCTAGTTAAGGTGTCTAGCCTGTCTCGATACCAAATCAGTGAGTTCGTACTGAAGCGACTTAGAGCATTAAATCTAATATTCAAATTAAACATCCAATCGTTAATTGTAGTACACATAAATACATGGTCATTCTAGTAATACAAAATAAACATACCTGTGTCCGAAGTGGCGGTCTGGCTCAGACAGAGCAGGCAATGGGGGTGCAATCGGTGGAAACTTGAGCCATGCCCATATCTGAAGCAAAATAGTGCAACCACCAATGTCTTTTCTATCGGGATCTGTGCATTCGCACAACTATCTAAACATGTTTGCCAGAACCGCAGACCCCCAGCTATATGTACCAATATCGGCAAAGTCACCACCAAGTAAGGCGATGTAGCGACATCCTACTACGCTCCCCCCAATCTGTCGCAAAGGATCCAGGATCATAACATTCGTACAATGTGAGCCTTCGTGACGTATATCACATTCTGAGGGTTATCGGCACCTGCATCCTATGAAGGATACACTCTGTCGAAATATGATAACCTCAAACTGCCGATGGATAACTCGGATAACTCGGTGTCGAAATATGATACATTCTGAGGGTTACCAAAAACCTCATTACACAATTCTGCCCAATCTGTGTAAGTCTGTTCGGTAACGGTTTGCCCATCAGTAGGTAATCCTAGAATACCTGCAACATCATGCAAGGTAATTGTCATCTCACCCTGGGGCATATGAAAAGTGTGTGTCTTAACCATAATGTAACACCCCAAAATTTTGGGAAATTACAGTCAACTTCTAAAGAAAAATGTTAATGAGAGGCAGTAGAAAAATTTTGGGCAAAAGGACGAAAATGCCCCTAGCTATTTTGAAAATGACCAAAATACCCTTTACCTTAAAAACGACCAGACAATTTTGGGAATCCTGTAGGAACCTGAGGAAAGGATAACATACCCTTAGATGATAAATTATCAACAAAGTAGATGACAAGAAACCATGAAATAGAATTTTTAGGAATTTTAATAGAAATTTTGAAAAGAGCTCAATATAGACTAATCAAAGTATCTGAAAAACACAGAAATATGGTAGATACAATCTATAGGATTTTCTCTTAAATATGAGACAAATAAATTTCCTTAATAAGTTGATTTGATAATTTTAAAAAATTGGAAGCAAATTGGACCAATAGGAAAATAGGAATAAGTGTTACATGTCATAAAAAGAAAAATTGTGTAAATTTGGCTTTAAGGATGAGTGTTGGCTGTGCAAACTAAAAACCAAGGAGGAAATGCTTTAGAAAAGTCTTAGAAAAGTCAAGCATGACCACTTGAAGGGTTGAAAAGTCTAAGTTTAATTTGATTGGTCCATGAAAAGGTGTAATAAATGCTTAGAATCTTGTAAGATACAAAAGTTTAACAAAAGGCCAAAAGGAAATGTCTACACAATATGAATGGCACGTAAAGATC
>PYAF01004737.1:20029-35045 GCA_007407185.1 Glycine tomentella | reverse complement strand
CTTTCAGTTTGTGATTTGGTGGCTGTTGGTTTTGGCTCTAGGTGAGGGCATGTGTGACTTGGACTGAGTCACTTGATATGAGACATGCCAGAGCCTTACAGACGGGCTTGTGGTGCCTGAGAGGGCCATGGTAACGGTGTCCTGTGATGTGAACCGTTCAAGCCCTGAGAAACCCTGAGAGTTTGGGTTGAGAGAGCTTTGAGGCTCACTGTTGTTGGCTTGGTTTGAGTCTGGAATGACTCTGAGGCCATGGATGGATTTGAGATAGACCACTGAGGGTCTATAGAAAGACTTGTAGAGGATAAGCCTGATGAACCTTAGGTAGAGGACCTAGGTTGATGGGAAGGACTGTGGTTCCTTTCCCAGATGTAGTGGATGACTGCTTGATGAGCTTAGGCATGTTTGTATGCTTGAATGGTCTGTAATATGTAATTGTATGCCTTGGTAGGACTTGACACAGTGGGTGTCAGAGGAGCAGACCATCAGTGGAGGCTCGAGCTGTGAGGCACGGCTAGCCAGGTAAGCTCACTGTTCTGGGGTTTTCCCCTTATTCTGGTTTGCCACCCAAGTGGGTGATGTGTGATATATAGATATCGGTGTATATATATATGTGTGTGTGTGTGTATGGTGAGCCTAAGTGGCTATAAGAACGGTACTTGGAGTGAAACTCAGTCCGTTCTAGAAAGATATATCTGTGATGAACCCTAGGATAGACACTGAGGCAGTGTGAGGGTGATGAGATGCAGATCATGAGATGGTCTGTGATGGAACCTAGAGGATACTGGATTGGTATCGGGCTAGTTGAGGTTCCCTAGCCAGAGGAAGAGTTTGAGGACTCCCTGGAATAGCTGAGATTCCTTGGGAGGTGCCACTGCTCTCCACCTAAGTCTTAGGACAGATGGAACTGTGAGGATGTTCCTCCTTAGGCAAAGTTTATGAAGTCCTGGAAGGCTATTCCCAGGCAGTGTTTATGAAGTCCTGGACGGCTATTCCCAGGCAGTGTTTATGAAGTCCTGGACGGCTATTCCCAGGCAAGTGTTTCTGAAAGTCCTGGAGGGCTATTCCCAGGTAGATGATAGGAGATGGCTATTCCTCCTATTCAGTTACACTAATGTGGGAGATGGCAATTCCTCCTACTCTGATATATTGATATAGGAGACGGCTATTCCTCCTATTACTGGACATTGATATAGGAGACGGCTATTCCTCCTATTATTGGACACTGATATAGGAGATGGCTATTCCTCCTATTCTGCAGTGTTTAACCACGGGTGTATGATATGTTATGCTAGGTACCTCTGTGAGACAGGCTATGAGAGCCAATATGAAATACTGGTGCCATGGTTATGGCTTTGATCTCTGTGAGATGGCTGAGAGAGCTAGGATGAGGTTGAATACCTCTGATGCTGAGAGCATCCGGTTATGGACCCAGATGGCTGGGATGTGTGAAAGCTAGGATTAGGTCCTAGACTTTGTATGTGTGAGCTAGGATGATTTCCTCAGCTCTGTTTATATGCTTTGTGTGTGCTTGGTAGTGAATCAGGGTTAGGGAGGATTCCAGAACCCTGAGTTTACTGAGACGTTTGTCTCACCCTGTGTGGGGTTTGTGATTTTCAGATGCTTCTTGAGGAGAGGAGCGACCTTAGGGCAGGAGGCCCTAGCGGACCAGATAGGCTGGATGGGAGGCTGCAGTAGAAGACCAGAGCAGAGCTTCAAGAGTCGAAGCTGGTCTTCGCATCTCGGTGTAGTTGTAGGGTGTGGGTACACCCATAGTACTTTACATATTTGTTGTATGACCCAGCGTTGATCTTGTTTTGAGCATGTATATGTACAGATGGTTATGTTGTATAAAGTATGTTTCCTCCTGACTTTCTGTGTTTAATTTTATGTATCTGCCTATATAGTGGTTTATGTTTTATCTGGATCAGCAGGGGCATATTTCATGTTATTTTTTTATGTGGTTTTATATTCCATGCATAATGTAATCAAGATAAACGATTCTATCACTTTCGCACCGCATGTACTTAACTCTGATAGCGTGATACGAATATCATTGATGATAACATACCGAAGACGTCCGGGATGTTACAATTATTCTTTGAAAAAAATATTAATGATACAAAATGCAAGAATATTGGAAACCAAAGTTGGGTATGATTTTTGATGGCATTAAGAGTGCTTGGAAGTTTTGGGTTGACTATGGTGGAAAATTTGGATTTGGAGTGAGCAAAAAGTATGCACAAAAGAAAAAAAAATGATGACTCAATTACGTGTAGGTTTGTTTGTTGCAAAGAAGGCTGGCAAAAGCTTGACAATGAGATTATAAAACAATTAATCCAAGAGATGAGACTAGAACAAATTATCAATTTAGATTGGGATTGAAGAACATGAATGTGAAATTGATGGTACATGATTTTGTGCAGGAACATAATCACATTTTACATTTAAAAGAAACAACTCTCATATGTTGTCATCCCAATGACATGTTTCAGAAATTCAATGCCAACAAATTAATCAACCAAATAATGTTGGCCTACAACAAAGAAAGTCATTTGATTTGATGAGTAAAGAAGTGAGAGGTAGAACTAACTTCTGATATACTCACCTTGACAACAAAATTATCTTCACAAGAAAAGGCAGAGGAATTTGGTACATGGAGAAGTCGAGTATTTATTGCAATAATTTCAAAAAAAGTTGGTTAAAAATCCAACTTTTTCCATGCTTATTAAATAGATGTTGAAGATCAAATCACTATTGTGTTTTGGGTGGATGCAATGATACTTGTTGATTATGGATATTTTGGTGATGTGATTTTGCTTGATTCATCATATTCCACAAATAGTTCACATGAATCACTAGCAGTATTCTCGTAAAGCAATGATCTTTGGGATGCAATATTATATGATGCAACAACAGAGTCGTAGAAGTGGGTTTTTGAGACATTTTTCGGAGACACATAAGTAGAAAATGCCTCAGATAGTTTTTACTTATCAAGACCAAGCAATGAAAAAAACACTAGTTGAGGTTTTGCTTGGAGCTTACTATGGCCTATGTACATGACACTTGAATCAAAATGGCATGAAGTACTTAGACAATTTAATGAAGGGTGATTTTCATTTTTTACGTGACTTAAATAAGTGTGTGTATGACTATTAAGATGAAGAGAAATTTGCAGAATGTTGGAGAACTCTTCTTGTAAACTATGGGGTGAAAGGAAATACTTGGTTACAAATAGTGTATACTTTGAAGGAGAAATGCGCACATTGTTACATGAAGAAGGCTTTGACTTTAGGAATGCTAAGCACTCAACTAAGTGAAAGTGTCAATGCACACATTAAAAGTTATATGAATGTGAACTTGGATATTATCAAATTTTTTAAGAATTCTGAGGATTTTGTAAAAGCAAAAAGATATCAAGAATGAAAGTGTGTATATGAAGCAAGCCAAAAACCTTCAAGACTAAAGAACACATTCTGATATCTTACAACAAATGTCTAAGCTTTACACTCCCTCTATTTTTGATAAGTTCTAACATGAGTATGAGTTATTTGAAACATGTTGTGTGAAGAGCATGAATAAACATTCATCTTTTTCAGTTGATTATGTGATTTCCATGGCAATGGATTTAGAAGAGTGGCGAGTATTTTTTGATTTGGATAAGAAATCCATTTCTTGCTCTTGTCATAAATTTGAGAGCTTTTGGCATACTTTGTTGTCATTTTTTTAGAGTCTTTATTCATATGAATATCAAATCGGTGCTTGAGCATTATATCTTGAAGAGGTGGGCAAAATTAGCAAGCAGTGGAGCTTTACCTTCTATTAGTGTTGATGTGGTACAAAATTTTGATTTATCCTCGATACAATGCTACCAAAATATTTGTCCTTGCATTATTAGGATGACCAATAAAGCATGTAAAAGTCAACAACCATTCATGTTTCTTGAAAAAGTTTTAGATGAATTGGATAGGACCCCGCGGGTGTTTCTGAAAATAATATGAACACACACAATTAACCAAGAGGAGGGGGGTGAATTGGTTAAAACTTGGCCTTTTAAAAATCTTGTAAGAATCATAGTTATAAGATCGTATCACAATTAAACCAAGAATGCTTCAATCAATCAAACCACCTAGCTCAAGAAAACAATTACAGAAACTTCTACTTGTTGAGTAATAAAAATTTCACCAAATAGTCTCAAATTAAGATAGCAAGACGAGAATAAAGAAAGTAATCAACTAAAGAACTTATATTGGTTCACCCCTCAAAAGAGAAGCTACATCCAGTTGTTATATATAAGGGGAGCTTGAAGAAGGATCAAGATGTATGTTGAAGCTTGGATGAATTTTAGCTTTTAACATGTCATTCAATTGAAGGCATTTGTAATATTTAGATATATGAGAGTTTCATCTTATGATCTGTAGCATTGCATAAAAATCATTCATTAGCTTGCATTTATGGTTTTATAAAAGCACATGGTTTGTGAAAAAGCTTTAAGATTTCATGATTGAATAAAAGCCAAGTGCTCAAGGGTTCAACTTTTGGAAAAACTCTTTTTGACTGCCTTAATCGATTACTGCAAATTGGTAATATATTACTTGAGCATTGAAGAACATAATAATCGATTACAAGCATTGAGTAATCGATTACTCAGTACAAACAAAGAACAAGTCTTGTCTGTGTTAATCGATTACCATTATCTATAATCTATTACTAAGTACTTTGTGAAATAGAAAAACCCTGTGTTAATCGATTACATGAAGTATTAATCGATTACTTTGTTGATACATCTTTTCCAGAAAGCTCAAGAACAAATTAATCGATTAAATGAACAATTAATTGATTACTTAAGGGTAAATAATCGATTACATGGATGTATTAATCGATTACATTTAGTTACATCAGTTTTTCAATATAAAGTTGTTATGTCTTTTGAAAGATTCATTCATTACAATTTTGAGATTTTCACTGATTTTTCAAAAGGCTTCTGAACTGAGAGAAAATACATTGAGTAACAAAGCTCTTGTCCTACAATTCAAGATTCTCATGTATCATTGGTAGAACTCTTTCTGGACAAGATTTCAAAGGAGTTTCTTGGAGAGCTTGATCTGAAATTTGTTTCTTTCAACCTAATCTTAGATTGGTAAACATTTGCATTTGCATTCCTTGGATCATAAGGTTGTATCTCTCCTTTAAAACTCTGGTTGTAATTCGTTTTTACATTTCAGCTTGTTAGTTTCTATTACAAAAGGGATCTTTAAGCTTTTCTCGAGTAGGGTTCTCTAGAGGGAAGAACAGAGAATAGTTTCTCTATGTCTTGATCATTAGAAGTATAAAGGGTGTTTAGATTTCAGTTCTTTATCTAGGATTGATATAGGGTGATCTTTTGTAAGCTTGTAAAGAACAATTTTTGTTGATAGTGGACCTCTAATCAAAGTTTTGGTTAGAAGAAACTAGATGTAGCTTTTCTTTTGAGGGGTGAACCAGTATAAGTACTTGTGTTGATTACTTTCTTTATTCTCTTCTTGCTATCTTAATCTGAGACTATTTGGTGAAATCTTTATTACTCAACAAGTAGACGTTTCTGAAATTGTTTTTTTGAGCTGAGTGGTTTGATTGATTGAAACATTCTTGGTTTTAATTGTGATACGATCTTATAATTTTGATTCTTACAAGATTTTTAAAAGGACAAATTTTAACCGATTCATCCCCTTTTGGTTAATTATGTGTGTTCATATTGTTTTCATCAAGTTTCTTTTAATCGAAACATTGATTAGTGTTCCACTATCAACAAAATCTGTTCTTTACAAGCTTACAAAAGATCACCCTTTATCAACCCTAGATAAAGAACTGAAATCTAAACACCCTTTAGACTTCTAATGATCAAGACATAGAGAAACTCTTCTCTATTCTTCCCTCTAGAGAATCCTACTCTAGAAAAGCTTGAAGAATCTTTTTGCAATAACAACTAACAAGCTAAAATGTAAAAACAAATTACAACCAGAGTTTTAAAGGATAGATACAACCTTAGGATCCAAAGAATGCAAATGCAAATGTTGACCAATCTGAGACCGGATTGAAAGAAAGCAAGTTTCAGACCAAGCTCTTCAAGAAACTCCTTTGAAATCTTATCCAAAAAGAATTCTACCAATGATGCACGAAGATCTTGAAATGTAGGACAAGAGCTTTGTTACTCAGTGTATTTTCTCTCAGTTCAAAAGCCTTTTGAAAATCAGTGAAAATCTTGAATTGTAATGATCTATTCTTTCAAAAGACTTAACAACTTTATATAGAAAAACTGTTGTAACTGAATGTAATTGATTAATACATCCATGTAATCAATAATTTACTCTTAAGTAATCAATTAATTGTTCATTTAATCGATTAATTTGTTCTTGAGCTTTCTGGAAAAGATGTATGAACAAAGAAATCGATTAATTTGTCATTTAATCGATTAACACAGAGTTTTCCCATTTCACAAAGTGCTTAGTAATCGATTACAGATAAATGGTAATCGATTAACACAAGTATGACTTGTTCTGTGTTTGTACTGAGTAATCGATTACTCAATGCTTGTTTATTTTGTTCTTCAAGGCTCAAGTAATAGATTACCAATTTATGGTAATCGATTAAGGCATTCAAAAAGAGTTTTTCCAAAAACTTGAACCCATGAGCACTTGGCTTTTATGCAATCATGAAATCTTAAAGCTTTTTCACAAACCATGTGCTTTTGTAAAACCATGAATGCAAGCCAATGAATGATGTTTATGCAATGCTATGGATCATAGGATGAAACTCTCATACATCTATATATTACAAATGCCTTCAATTGAATGACATGTTAAAAGCTAAAACTCATCCAAGCTTCAGCATACATCTTGATCCTTCTTCAAGTTCCCCCTGTATCTAACAATCTCCCCCTTTTTGGCTTTAATCATGCCAAACTTCAATTGAACATGTTGAACCTTGGTGTTCTTTTCAAGGAGTTGATTTTTAGGAGCTTGTACTTGATATCTGAAAATGAAATCAGCCTCTTGCCAAGAACAAATGTCAAGTATACTTTGCATAAACAATATATATTCATACATATGTATAAGCTCCCCCTATCTTATGTAATTTTACATTGGTTAAGATAAGGAGCAACATGTTGATCCCTTTATTGCTTTGTTTGGTTTATTCAATTACAACACATCCCTTCTATATCTTCCTTATGTTTCTCCTTTTTCTCCCCCTTTTGGATTATTAAAGACAAAAAAAAAATTGGATATTCATGAGAGAAGCAAGGAAGATGCAGTAATCATAAAAGGAATAAAAATAATAGGAATACCCATAATAACTAAGAGGGGGTGAATTGGTTTAAACTTGATCTTTTAAAATTTATTTATAAAATCAAAGTTAAAGGATCTTAATCGCTTTTAAACCAAGAATGCTTTTACTCAATCAAATTACTCAGCTCAAGAAACCAATAGCTCAAAACATAACTTGTTGAATAATGATAATGACACCAAGAACAAGTCAACAAGATGACTTGTAGAAATAGAGATAAAGACAATCAACACAAGCAATTTATACTGGTTCACTTCTCAAGAGAAGTTACATCCAGTTTCTTCTAATCATCACTAGATTAGAGTTCTACTATTATAAATTTCTGTTCTTACAAGCTTTACAACAAACTCTCTTTGTCAACACTAGATAAAGAATAGAACTCTAAAACCCTATTAGACTTCTAATGAACAAGAACCAGAGAACACTACTCTATTCTTTCCTAAAGAACAGTACTTTAGCCCAAGCTTCAAGAACCCATTTACAATAGCATCAAATAACAAAATTACAAAAATGAAATTACAATCAAAGATTATGGAGAGAAACAACCTGATGATCCAATGAATGTGAATGCATATGAATTACCAATCAAGGTTGAATAGCAGAAAACAGAATTTCAGAACATGCTCTCCATTAAACTCTTGAAGTTTCTTGCCCAAAAATCATTCAATACCCATGAAGATTAAAGAATGAGACAAGAAGTTGGTAAAACCAGAAAATCACTTTTAAACTCTTAGAAAGGTTTGCGTATACTCAGAAAATACGAAGTGTTCAAGTTAAAAAACAAGCCAAACCTTCCTTCTATTTATAACAGAATTTTGTAACAATCTGTAATCGATTACACTCGCCAAATAATCGATTAAAACGCATATGTAATGGATTAAATTGTCACTTAATCGATTAGATTGTCAAATACAATAAGGGTCCAATCATTGATCTAAATTTTGACTCATCATCCTTTTTTTCCTTTTTCATCTGAATCAATATAGGTTGATGTTGCCATTGGAGTTGCAGCATCTTTGCTTTTCTCCATTTCAAACTTTTTGATCACTTCAAGGCAATACTTGGCTTGATTTAGAAATGTTCCATTCTTCATTTGCTTCACTTGAAGTCCAAGGAACAATGTTAATTCTCCCATCATTGAAATTTCAAACTCATTCTGCATAGAGATAGAAAATTCTTTGCACAACAATTGTTTAGTTGAACCAAAGATTATATCATCAACATATACTTCAACCAATAAGATATCATTCTTTTGTCTTTTGATGAACAAGGTTTTATCAACATGTCCTTTTGTGAAAGATTGTTCAAGTAGAAATTTACTTAATCTTTCATACCAAGATCTTGGAGCTTGTTTTAAACCATAAAAAGCCTTTTTAAGTATAAAAACATGGTTTGGATATTTGAAATCAGCAAAACCAGGAGGTTGCTCCACATATATATCCTCCTCAATATATCCATTTAAGAAAGAACTTTTAACATCCATTTGAAAAAGTTTAAATCCATTAAACATACATATGCAAGCAATAACCTAATGGCTTCCAATCTTGAAATTGGAGCATAGGTTTCCTCATAGTCAATGCCTTCTTCTTGGTTGTAACCTTTTGCAACCAATCTAGCTTTGTTTCTGACTATGATTCCACTCTCATCAAGTTTGTTTCTAAAAACCCATTTAGTGCCAATAGGTTTGAGAGAAGAAGGTCTACGAACAAGTTCCCAAACTTCATTTCTCTTAAACTGATTCAATTCATCATGCATGGCATGCATCCAATGTTCATCAATTAAGGTTGATCAATATTCTTAGGTTCAATTTGTGAAACAAAAGCCATATTACAACAGAGATTTCTTAATGAAGATCTAGTAGATACTCCCTTTGAAACTTTACCAATGATATTGTCAAGGGAGAGATCTTTTGTAGTTCTACAATCTTTTGGCTCTTGGACTGGTGTTGAATGTTTTGCTTCAGCAATTGGTTTCTTGTTTTTCTTTATCCATTGAATCATTAAGCTGGATGAACTCCTCCAAAGGACCTGCATCTACATCACACTTCTTTTTCTCCTTGGAGGGATTAGATTCATCACAAATAACATGTACAGATTCTTCCATGCACAAAGTTCTTTTATTTAAAACTCTGTATGCTTTACTATTTAATGAATATCCAAGGAAAATGGCTTCATCAGCTTTAGCATCAAATTTTCCAAGTGATTCTTGAAAATATAATGAACACTTATGCAAATAACCAAGAGTGGGGGTGAATTGGTTTTACCTCAGAGTTTTAAAAATTTAAAACAAATTTCAAACACAACGAAAGTCTTTGAAAGAAGGATCGTATCTTAAACCAATTAAGAAATCAAACTTTTAAAATCAACCTTTGTCTCAATCAAACCACTCTTGAGCAAAAACCATACTTGTGATATGAACAAACATAATACTTCAAGAACAATATGAATATGAACAAAACTATACAATCATACACAAGATTTATACTGGTTCACCTCTCAACCTCGGAGGCTAATCCAGTTTACTTCTAATCAATCTTGATTAGAGTTTTCACTATAACAAATATAATATCTTTACAAGCTTACAAAGATTTCTCTTACCCTCCCTAGGTAAAATTCAAAATCTAAACCTATAGACTTTTCAAAAGATCTAAGAACCAGAGATCCCCTCTCTGTTCTAACCACTAGAAACCTATCTAGCAAAGCTTTAAAGATCACTATTTGTTATATGAACAATCAACAACAAAACAAATAGTTTTAGTCAAAACAACAATGAAATTGATTCAAGAAAGATATCACCTCAATTTCCTCAGTACAATGAACGAAATTAAATGATCAAACCAGACTGAGAATGAATGCCATGATCTGTCTTGATGAAATCTTTTGACCAATTACTTGAACACAAGCTTCTCATGGAGTAGATGACTCAACAAATGAAAATCCCCATGATCCTTGAATCTATTTTGAATTTTTGTTTCTAATATGCCTTTGTGACTTTAGAACTCTCAGAAAGTGATTTTTGCAAGGCTTGTTCGAAAACCCAACGAACTCTCTAAACAAAATAAGCTTTTTCTATTTATAAGAAACAGAATTAACTACCTGTAATCTATTATTTCGTAAGTGTAATCGATTATTTTAACTTAAGTAATCGATTAAAATTCGAAAATAATCGATTAAAGTGTTCATCAGAAATCTGGAAAAAATCTCAAGAACAAATAATCAATTAACCCTTCTTGTAATCGATTATTCCAAGAGGTCAGGATTTTCTGATACACTAATGTAATCGATTAATGTCTCAAATAATTGATTATTACAGGAAGTGTGAAAAACTCATCAATGCATATTTAATCGATTACAACAATCTGGTAATCGATTAAACCAGAAAAAAATGCTTGTGAGAATTATGCAGATACTCAGATAATCGATTATTTCATGAAGTAATCGATTATCACAAAACGACTTAAACAGAGTCGGACTAATTTAATCAATTACGAATTATTGGTAGTCGATTAAAGTGTTCATATGATAATATGTAGTTCTGTTTACATGCATTTAATCGATTATATCATATTGGTAATCGATTAAAACAGTGAAAAATACATTTTATGAAAACCTTAATGCCTTAATGTCATACCAATTGATTAATGGTTTCATATGACTTAATCATGAATTAATGAATGAATGAATGCATGACTTAATCAACCTAAGTGAGGAATAAGAGGTTATAATTTCTTAAACCAAGCTTTGAACAAAATACATATCCCATCAATTTGAGTGGGCATGTAAAATCAAAACTTATGATCATCCTAAACTTGATTCTTCATGGTCTTCTTCATTTCTAACAATTCTTTACCATTATTTAAAACAAAACATTTGCGGCCAAATGCTCTCAAATGAGAAATGTTTGGTTTTCTACCTTTGTATAGTTCATAAGGAGTTTTCTTCAAAATAGGCCTTATTAGCAATCTATTCAAAGTGTAGCAAACTGTACTTACTGAAAATATAGTGAACACTTATGCAAATAACCAAGAGGGGGTGAATTGGTTTTACCTCAGAGTTTTAAAATTTTCTATCAAAATTTCTAACAGCGAAAGACTTTCAAAAGGATTTTTATCTTTCAAAACCAATTTGAAAAATCAATTTACTTCACCAATCAAACCACTCTTGTGGTATAACCAGACTTGTATAATGAACAAATTCTTTACTTCAAGAATATATAGAAATACAAACAAAATCTTAAAACACACAAGATTTATACTGGTTCACCTCTCAACCCCGGAGGCCACATCCAGTTTTCTTCTAACCAAATCTAAGTCAGAGTTCCACTATAACAAATATTTGTTCTTTACAAGCTTACAACTGATCTCTCTTACCCACCCTAGGTAAAATTCAAAATCTATACCCTATAGATTTTTCAAAAGATCAAGAACCAAAGATTCCTTCTCTGTTCTTCCCACTAGAAAACTCTTCTAGTAAAAGCTTTAAAGAATACAATTGTTATATGGAAAATACAACACAAAAGAAAACATATATCAAACCAAAATATCAAGCTTAAAGTTCAAGAAGGATATCACCTTATAATCCTCAGCTAATTCAATGATATGAATGATTCAAACAATCTGAGAATGTATGCAATAGATGATCAAAACTCCTTTCTTGAATCTTTCTTTGTCACTAGCTTGAACAAATTATTAATCCTTGAATATTTTGACTAGAATCACATTTAACTCTCCATGATACACATGATCTTTGATTTTCTCACTAAAATCACCCTAGAATACTCTTGAGAACTTTAGGAAGTGTTTTTCACTAAGTATGGATGAGTATATGATTTTCACTTAATGTTAAAAACTCAGTCTAAGCTATCCTATTTATAAAAAATAGATATAACTAACTGTAATCGATTATTTTGTCAATGTAATAGATTGTTTTCACTAATGTAATCGATTATTTTAACCAGATAATCGATTAAAGTGTTCATTAAGAACCTGGAAATTTGTCAAGAACAAAATAATCGATTAAGTCATCTTGTAATCGATTATTCCAGATGAACTCAGTTTTCTAATACACACAAGTAATTGATTAAGTTCCTTTTCAATCGATTATCACAGACCATGTATAAAACTGATCAAAGCATATTTAATCGATTACAATCATCTGGTAATAGATTAAACTAGATCAACATGCTGTGAAAATTTATGCATAAGCTTATGTAATCGATTATATCTCAAAATAATCGATTATCATAGAGAATGTCCAAATATGTGTTAAGCTTATTTAATCGATTATGAACTAGTGCTAATTGATTAAAATGTTCATAAGGCAAAAACCAGAAAGCATTCACATGCATTTAATCGATTATATCACCTATGTAATCGATTAAAATAGTGAGAAACAGTTTTTATAAAGCCTTAGTTGCCTTTATGAATTTCTATCTAATTTCTTATTACCACATCATTATATCTAATCCAATGAATGTATGAATGCATGAATCATCAAAAGCTAATGAGAATTATCAGGCTTTATCAATTGAACTAAGCTTTAATAAAAAATTACATATGCCATCAATTGATTGGGCATGTAAAAGATCAAAAACTTTTAAGCTTCATACTTTCTTGATCCCTTTGCTTTAGCTTCATCAAATCTAACACTTATAGCATCAACCCAAAACTATTTAGGAAAACGTGTCTCATTAAGAAGAGTTCTTGCACCTTCTTCAAGGGATCTATTTTTCCTCTCCACAACACCATTTTGTTGAGGTGTTCTTGGAGCTGAAAAATTGTGGTTAATTCCATTTTCTTCACAGAATTTTTCAAAATGTTCATTTTGGAATTCTCCACCATGCTCACTTCTTATTGAGATAATTTTGCTTCCCTTTTCATTTTGAGAAAGTTTGGCCAATTTTCTAAAAGCATTGAAAGCATCACTCGTGGATTTCAAAAACAAAGTTCATGTATATCTAGAGTAATCATCTACAATGACAAGCTCATAGTAATTACCTCCTAAACTCATAGTTCCAGAGGGACCAAACAAATCTATGTGAAGTAATTCAAGGGGTCTTGAAGTAGAAACAACATTTTTGCTTTGAATTAGGTGGCAGTTGGGCAGTTACAATTTCCAAGAAAATCTTGCAGATTATGCAGTAACTCCACGAATAATTTATTATATGCTTATGTAATCGATTAATTCATAAGCAAAATCAGTTTCTACAGAAGCTGTAATCGATTAATTTGTTAAGTAATCGATTATTTTAGTGAAATTCAGATGAAGAAGATAAAGTGTAATCGATTATTTTTCTTATGTAATCGATTATTACAGAGAGAATTTAAATTTCAAACAATTTTTTAAACAATTTAATCTATTACCATTCACTGTAATCGATTATTTCAGTGATTGAATTTTTGAAAAAAGTGTTTTTGTGCTATGTAATAGATTAATTCGATGGCTTAATCGATTATTCCAGAGAAAATCATTTTCTGGAAGTATTTTATATGAAGAATAATCAATTATCCTGGTTATGTAATCGATTACATAAGTACAACATTCATTCTAAGCCATGTTTCAAGTTCATTTAATCTATTAGTGTAATGTCTTGAATTTTTAAAACATGTAATTAAGCCTAGATTAAGCCCATAATTAAGGATAATAAATATGCTTAAGAGTATTCAGAGGAAAGGTTTGAGAAAGAGATGAAATAGGCTGTTCTGGCCTGTGGCGCTAGTAGCGTGAGTACGACGCTAGTAGCGTGGGAAGAGCTCTAGAAACCTACGTTTTCTTCTGGAGTTCCACGCCAGTAGCGTGGGCGTTCACGCCAATAGCGTGGCTTGGCCGAGTTCATGGCGCGATCAGCGTGGGAACGGCGCGATCAGCGCGGGACCGACGGATTTGCTTTTATAAACGGCCCTTTGGGCTGAGAGAGAAAGGAAAGAGAAAAGAGAGGGAAGAGAGAGAAAGCCGCCATTGACGAGCTTTGAGAGCTTCATATCTTCTCCATCTCTCATCTAAACACCTTGGACCCAACTGAGAAAGTGTTCAGAGCTTCGAGATAAGCTAGTGACTTAGCTTGATTCTCGAGAAAAGTCGGTCTACGACGAGATCGAGATTCCAAAGAGAGCTTTCGGAATCGGAGAACCAGGACTAGAGAAGGCTTTGGCTGAGCGATCCGTCTTAGGGAAAGTGGTTCCCTAGTGTGTCTGAGCTACACAGAGGTAAGAAACTCGAGCTCTAGCCGTTGGTTCTGTGTTTGGGTCTTTGGTTGGATTTTGAACATCTTGAGGGGTGTTTTTGGAAGTGTTAGAGCCGTTATTAGGCTCGAACTCTGTAGAGTTTTATGCTCAGAGGACTGTTCTAAGGAGTTTAGAGCCTTGAATCATCACTACTGATGAAGTTTGATTTTGACTCTAAGTCTACATGGGCAAAGATAAAAGGTTGACTATTTGACTAGTCTGGACCTTAGAGCAGTTGACCAAGTTGCTCATGAGATGATATAGATGAGATTGATGGGTTGAAACTGGTGATAATGAGAAGTTGAGTTTGAGCTGTAATGCTCAGTGTGGATGACTGGTGTTGAGTCTAGAGGGACTCTGAGGCCATTGTGATCTGAGATAGACCATGGAAAGGTCTACAGATAGGCTTATAGAGGATAGCCTGGGAAACCCTTGAGCATATGACTCGGGTTGATGGGAAGGACTGAGATTCCT
>PYAF01004736.1:142465-168165 GCA_007407185.1 Glycine tomentella | reverse complement strand
TACTGTAATTTATTTTAACATATGAATTTTATTACGATATAGGTATTAGGTTTGAATTATTATTTTTATAATTGGTTTGTAGAGTTTTTATTTAATTTTTATTATTGTAATAATAATTCGTAGGTTAATATTTTAATTTATAGTCTATAATATTTGTAATTTATTATGATTGTTTTATTTTTATAATTAAATTTTTTTCTATTATTTATTTATTGTATTAGGTTTTAATGTATTTATTTTTTTCTATTAATATTTATTATGTATTTTGTTTTGTAGTCTTTAATATTTTTGATTTATTAGATATATGTAATTAATTATGATTGTTTCATATGTATAATATTATTTTATTTTTGTAGAGTAAATTTTTTAAAAATTTAAATTTTGTTGCAGAATTTTTTTTTAATCTTTATCATTTAAGTTATTTTTTAAAAATATAGGTTTTAGGATTGAAACATTACGATGGATTAGCATGATACGGCAGAACCTGCAGCCACTGAGGCTGGAATGAGTGTGATTGACCCAGGGCCATCTGTACGCACGCTATTGACGTTACAGGATAGACACGTTTCCACGACTGTGTGGAATTCTCAGGAAGATCCGACGGCACGCGATCGTGTCCTTAATGTGCGACATGCTGCTACACATAATCATCAGGCCATACCTGAGGACATTCACCCGTGGCTGGTGCAGGCGGGTTTTTACCACGTTGCGCGTTTGCGCAACCACGAGGTATCCATCGTTTCGAAAACTTGATATGGTGTTTTTAGCACATTGTATTTAACGTATAATGTACTATTTCAGATTGATCACCACCTTATTTCGGCGTTGGTTGAGCGATGGCGTCTTGAGACAAGGACGTTCCACATGAGTATGGATGAGGTAACAATCACCTTAGAGGATGTACACCATCTGTTGGGCCTGCTGACAGATGGTGAGGTTGTCTCAAGCCGCCATGGAGGACACAACTACAGGGAGATAGTTGGTGACCTTTTAGGGGTTCAGCCAAATGCAGATCGCGATTTACATGGAGCATTATTGGGGCTGCACTTTCTACGAGACCAGTTTGATGATTACACCGTCCATGCTGGCACTGAAGTTGGACGTATCAGATACACTCGTGCACTCATTTTGCGCATCTTAGGCGGGATGTTGTTCGTCGACACCGCTTCCAGCTGCGTGTCGGCTCGTTATTTGTTATTGCTGGACGATTTCGAGCGCACTGGCAGTTTCAGTTGGGGATTTGCTGTGCTTGCGTCGTTGTACAGGGAGTTGTGCCGGGCTACACGTGCATCCTGACGTGATATGGGTGGATGTGCACTGTTGTTACAACTGTGGGCTTGGACAAGATTCCCCAGTACCTCGCCTGATCTGCCGCCTATTCAGGATCAAGATGACCTTCAGCACGAGATTTATGGACACAGGTATCGCAATTGTAGGGTTGTACTTATTGGTTGTTACTATAATTATCATAAATTTGTTGCTAATGCTTTGTTGTGGTAGGTTTAATGTGTATGCCACGCTTCAGACCAGATTCAGCCACATACGTAGATATCGTCATTATATGGATGTCATGCGTAGGAGACAAATTCGTTGGAGGTCGTACGATATTGTCGACATAGTTAATGCAGTGGATGAGGACATGGCTAGACGTTGGTTGGCCGTTGGCCCCTTAATTTGTTATGAGATTGTCGTATACCAGCAGCCAGATCATGTTTTGCGGCAGTTTGGATGGGACCAGCATATCCCAGACGAGCCGATTAATTGTAGTCAATTGCTAACGATCAGTATAACTGGCAAGAGTGAGGTGGATTAGAGGCAGCGACATGAGTATTACATTGCCCAATGGGCGAACAGAGATGCCCTGATCTTGCAGAATCTGTCTCTTATGAGACGAGATGGTTATTTGTCCGTGAACAGTGAGTACATGCAATGGTACTACTCTGTCACACGTCGATGGATGACTCGGAGAGCTGCGTGCAATTTTAACACTGGGGTCTTCACGAATCATTTCTGCATTTCATCATACAATAACATGTTAATTACTTTTGCAACAGTAAAACTTAATGAATTAAATAAAATTGAATTACCTACGATCACCGAGCATATGAAATTAGAGTCAAGTTGCTTGTGGTCTTGAGACAGATTATGACTAACACACGTGTGTTGGTTGTTCCATATGCCTACAATCCATTCCTTGCCACCCTTTTATTGGTATGCCCTCATCCTCCACACACAACCCTCATTATGATTCTCACAAACCATTATAAGTCTTTTCGTATCACTTTTTGCAACTACGGTTGTGCGATGCTCACTCATGCAATATTGCTTTATTGCCATTTGCACATTGAACTTGCTTGGAAACACTTGACCCTTATATAACTCTTGACCCATCTCCCAATTAGGAACTTGCACTCCTTCCATGTCATCTAACTCCTTATCTGGGTGAGACCAATTAATATTCGTGTAATGCCTAATGTTAGACCAAAATGCTGCATTGGCCTTTGCTGTATAATCACACATTAAACACATTCATATGTTATATGGGCAAACATTTTAACACTACTGTTAAGCAAACAGTTTTGCATTCATACCTGCAACCGGAATCGGACCTTGCATTCCGACAATGCTCGAAGAAGGCATAGCAAAATCACGATCGAAATCACCATCTACATCCGTGTTTGATGAATCAGTATCTGGAACAACACCTTCATCAACCTCTTCTTCGGAACTCTCCATGGGAATATCTTCCTGCTCACCAGGCACAGTTTCTGCATCTTCTTCCTCGAAATCTTGTGTTGGTTGTTGCGTTGCTGGAGGTGGCGACAATGATACATCTCTAACTTCGGAATTCACCATCGGCTCTACGTTAAGGTCAATCAAACCAACGTTTCGTACAACATTACGACTGCTTGACTGTCCACCGCAATTCACTTCAGCATATAATTCTATAAATCTCGGATCTCCTTCGTCAGATACACATGCATCTGTAACTAATGACAGATCGTCATCATCTACAACATCCACACCAACCCATTGCACCGGGTTGCCAGACTGACCCTGTTGTAATCTCAGCTTCTTATATATGATTTTCATCAAATCATCATAGCTACACCCAAGAGGCATACGAAACATTTTGCTTTCTCCTTCAAATATTTGACCATTCGGTCCAATATATTTTCTCCCATTATAGTATACAATGGTAATCAAATCATTTCTACTAGCACTCATCTTGCAAAATCTTTCAAAAATATATAGACCGTTCAAATTTTTTCACAATGTCTCGTGGGAGAAAAATGGTGGGGGTGGGTTTAAATAGGGAGGTGTCAGAGTAATTCGCTGGACTGGGTAGCAAATTAGGGAGGGGGTGCTACAGTAATTCGCTGGGGTGGGTAACAAATTAGGGAGGGGGTGCTGCAGTAATTCGCTAGACAGCGTAGCAAACTAGGATACCTAATTCGCTGGGGGCCATAGCGAATTAGGGGGAGCTTGCCACGTGTCCCTGCTATGTCAGGCGCCAGTCTGACCTGTTGACCACGTAATTCGCTGGAGGTGGTAGCGAATTACGTGGCCACTACATGTCCGCCAAGTCAGCATACGTAGTTCGCTACCAATGTCAGCAAACTATGCCGCGTGGCAGTCTGGTATTTATTTTAGGTCGCGTGGCATTTGGGTAATATTTTTAAATATTTGTGCCACAGTGGTCAATGTCTCGAACTAGTGGACCTTCTGACACATTTGGAAACAAATGCTAGCTCATAATCCAAAGTTTGAGTTGAAGAATGGTGAGGTAATGTTCTTACTCCTATTGTTTGTTTTCTAGCTTACAAAGTTAAAACAAATTAATAAGTGGCTTTCATCCCGTGCTGGCTGCAGCTGAATCTTATATATATTTTTTGCATTAGCTTTTGCGCACTAAACTTTTTTCCTCCTCCATCTAATTTATTAACCTTTATATATGGGCTGCAGCTCACTTCGTACACTTTTATTCTATCTTATCTTAATTACATATTCTTTAACAATTTATTTATTCTTTTTTATAATTATTTTAAATATCTAGATATATTAGTTATTTTTTTTACATACTCTTATTTAATTATTCTTTTTTTAAACAATAATGAAAAATAATTATTAACTACATATAAAAATAAAAACATAATTACAAGATTTAATGTAATTAATTATTTTTATATGAAGTTGTTAAATAATCATACAACTAATAAATAGTATACAACACTAAAATGTTGGTCTAAAACCTTAGGAAAATAAAAGATAAAGCAGCATGGACATGGACATTGACACTAAAATGTTATACATATACCCATTATGTTTGTAAAAAAAATTAAATAAATTTAAACTAATATGGTTATGGATAAGCTGACTTTCAACGATGAATCTGAATTTGTAAAAATGGAAGGTTCCAGATACCTTATCTTAAAGAATGTGACCTTGATGTTTTTTCTTACTCATGTTTTTCTTCTAGACTTTCTATTACTCATGTTTTTTCATTTGTTGGATTTACAATAGATTTTTCTTGTGGGTCCCCTACCTGGCTTAGGCTTACCCTCTAATTGCTTCATATTCCACCCATCCTTGTTACTAGCTACTATTATCATTCAACAAAATTCATGTATGTTTTCTTAATTGTTAAATTATTGACTTGATACAAATGTCTAATGAGTGACTTATTATAAATTGTCTTGTATCTGTTATTAATTTCTAAGATTCCAAAAAAAAAAATCACTTGATGTTTAAAATTTGTTTAATTTTTAAGTTTTCGTCTCTATATGATCAAATTATAAGTTTTAGTTCCTCCTTAATTTTTTTATTATGATTTATCATGAAAAATTTTGTAGTTGTTCGAAGAAAGATTTACATTGTGTTTGTTTTGAAAATAATAGGAATACCCACAATAACCAAGAGGGGAGGGTGAATTGCTTTAAACTTAGTATTTTAAAAATTTATTTATAAAATCAGAGTCAAAGGATCTTAATCACTTTTAAACTAAGAATGCTTTTAATCAATCAAATCACTCAGCTCAAGAAATCAATAGCTCAAAATAGAACTTGTTGAGTAATGATAATAATACCAAGAACAAATGAATAAGATAACTAATAGAGATAAAGGAATAGAAAAACAACCCAAGAATTTATACTGGTTTACTTCTCAAAAGAAGCTACATTCAGTTTCTTCTAATCAACACTAGATTAGAGTTTCACTATTATAAATTTCAGTTCTTACAAGCTTAATAACAAACTCTCTTTATCAACTCCAGATAAAGAATAGAAATCTAAAACCCTATTAGACTTCTAGTGAACAAGAACCAAAGAACACTACTCTGTTCTTCCCTAGAGAACCCTACTCTAGCATAAGTTTCAAAGAACCTTTTACAATAGCATCAAATAACAAACATTACAAAAACAAATTTACAACCAAAGATAATGGAGAGAAACAACCTGATGATCCAATGAATATGAATGCATGTGAGTTACCAATCAAAGTTGAATTGCAGAAAAAGAATTGCAGAACATGCTCTCCAAAACTTCTTTGAAACCTCTTGCCGCAAGAAATCATTCAATATCCATTAAGATTAAAGAGTGGGACAAGAACTTAGTTAACCTAGAAAATCACTTTCTAACTTTGAGAAGGCTTATGTATATTCAGAAAATTCAAAGTATTCAAGTTAAGTTTCAAGACAAGCTTTCTTTCTATTTATAACAACTTTTTGTAATAGACTATAATCGATTACAAGCGCCAAATAATTGATTAAAATGATTAATGTAATCGATTAAATTGTCTCTTAATCGATTAAAGTGTTCAAAGCTTCATTCTGGGTTTTACAACGAACAAAATAATCAATTAACCTACGCTGTAATCGATTAAATCAGTGAAGTTTTATTTCTGAAGCAGCTTATGTAATCGATTACAATTTATGGTAATCGATTACAGCAGTGAAGCATGTTTTTCTAAATAGCTTATGTAATCAATTACGATTATTGGTAATCGATTAAAGCAACAATGCATAACTTTCATTTTACCCTATGTAATCGATTACAAGAGTTATGTAATCGATTAATATGTTCATCAAAGCTTTTCTAGATTTAAAACGAAGCAAATAATCGATTAAACTGTTGTGTAATCGATTAAAGCAGTAAGATTACATTTTTCCGAAAACATTACCCATTTAGTTCCTTTTCAAAATATGAATAGCTTTGATACTTTAATGAAAACATTTAAGCATGTAAATGATTATGTGCATGCAATGCAAGGATCAAAAGATTGGTCTCTCATACACTTCATTTGAATGACAATCTTCAAGGCATGTGAAAAGCTCAAAACTTTCTCCTAAATCATAAGCTTCATTCTTCTTGTTGCCCCCCTATATCTAACAATCTCCCCCTTTTGGCTTTGAACATGTCAAATATTGATTGACCATGTGTTTAATTTTTGAAGTACTTTGAGGGATGAAAAATAGAAGTCTTGAACTTTGTTAACCTGAAAATAAATAAGCCTTTTTGCCAAGAACAAGTGTTAAGAAATATGCTTGCATAAACATTGATCATTTACTTTCATTAGTTTGCTCCCCCTGACTTAGATAACTTCGTTAGTTTTTAATTTGTAAAAACACAACAGAAAATAGAGCAAAATAGAGAACAAAACAAAGTTTTCTCCTTAGTTATCAATCAAATTTTCTCCCCCTATTTGGCTTATCAAAGACACAAAGATAGCATATCAAATAATGAGAAGGAGAAATTTAAATTTCATTAATGGAAAGGAAAAGACAGTACATTAATCATAAGAAAAAAAGAGTAAAGCAATAACAAGAAATACAAGAAACCTAAGCTAGTTTATCAAAATCATCAAGGACAAGCCTAGCTTCTATGTTTTCTAGCCTAGATTTCATCTGCTCCAAAGATGAATTAGTCTCAGCCCTATGCTCATGATGTAGTGACAATAAGGCATCCATCTTTTGAATCATTAGTGATTCAAATGGACTATAAGATGGTTGAGCAGGGCCTTCATCTTCTACCTCTTCATCAGCTTCTTCTTCATTTCCAGCAGTAGGGATTGTTGGCCAGCCATTTGCCATCCATAAAGGGTCTTGACCATCGCAAGCTTGGTACGATGTTTCTCTTTGATGAGACTATTGCTGGAATTTGTGTTGTCAACAACCTCGTTAGAGACATCTATATTGAAGTAATCAATAAATCTGTAAACTAAAACAACATATGGAAAATGATAATTCATCAATCTTTTGGACTTAAGCATAATATCCTTAAGAATGAGAATCCAATTTATCTGAATGGAATTCTTCATGCCATACACAAGTTGAATGTCATCATCAGTGGCTTGGGCATTATTAGTGGATCTTGGGGTGATTATGTAATGAAGAAGTCTATCTTCATGAGTCATTGGGTCAGTGCTTAGCCTAAGCTTCAGCCTCATTTGAGGGTCAAGAAGCATCCCCCTATAGGTTTCCACCCTATTATAACCTCCAGCCTCTTCTTCAGATTTCCTTTCACCTTCAAAGGAAATACCAGCAACAACTTCCCAGACTTCGGGAGTAATTTACATGGTTACTCCATTAACTTGGGACATGAATGTCCCATCCATAGAAGCCTTAGCACAGGTGTAGAACACCTTCACTAATTCAGGGTAAAAGGTACCCTTCATCTCAACAAACCTTTTCAATACCTGGGTTTCAACCATAGCAGGGAATTGAAAACCTTCTCTAATAAACCAGTCAAGGTCAAGGTGTTTGGGAGGACAAATGAGTTTGGTGGCATTAAATTGAAGGTAGGTCATTTTATCTCTCTCAGCAAGAAACCAATGATCTAACCTATTCACAGCAGGGTTAGAGGTTTCAACAGTCTTTCTCTTAGAGGATTTGGATCTCTTAGGTGCAGACATAGTGAATTTGGGAGGAAAGGCTATTGGACAGAGTTTCTGGACTCAGAGGAAAGAAAGAAAAACATAGTAGTGCTTAAGATTGAAGATGATAATGGTGTGATTTCTTCCTTGAACATAGGTTGTATTTATAGAAGATTTTGAGCTCCAAAGTTCAAATTTGAAATGAGTAACAATTATTTCGAATTAACCCACTAACTTTAAAGCACAGAAGATTGAAATTTGAATTAGGTGACGGTTGGGCAGTTACAAATTCCAAGAAAATCTTGCAGATTCTACAATAACTCCATAAATAATTGATTATATGCTTATGTAATCGATTAATTTGTAAGCAAAATCAGTTTCTGCAGAAGCTGTAATCGATTATTTCTACAAGTAATCGATTATTACAGAGAGAATTCCAGTTTCAAACATTTTTTAATCAATTTAATTGATTACCATTCACTGTAATCGATTATTCCGGTGAATTGAATTTTTGTAAAAGAATTTTTAGGTTGAGTAATCAATTAATCTGATGGCTTAATCGATTGTTCCAGAGAAATTCATTTTCTGAAATTATTTCCTATGAAGAATAATTGATTATCTTGGTTATGTAATCGATTACATTAGCATAAATTTCATTCTTAATAATGTTTCAAGTTCATTTAATCGATTAATACGTGTTTTAATTGATTATTCCAGTAATATTAGAATAAACAATATTTATGCAGCACAATGTCAAAATTTGTAAGCACATGTGATGATTAATCTAGTAATAAGATATTTCAAATAGATAAGCACATAGCAATCATGCTAGCAAATGTTAGACTCATCAAGGATACCTAGCATATTTCTAAGAGTATAGAATCTATCTCTAGCCAAAGGTTTAGTGAATATATCAGCCAATTGATGGTGAGTATCAATGAAGTCAATTTTGATGTTACCTTTTTGGATGTGATCTCTAAGGAAATAATGTCTTATCTCAATGTGTTTGGTCCTTAAGTGCATTATTGGATTCTTGGAAATGTTGATGGCACTTGTGTTGTCACATAGCAGAGGTATTTCTTTTAATTCTACACCAAAATCTTGCAATTGTTGTTTTAACCAAAGTTTTTGAGCACAAAAAACTTCCAACAGAGATGTACTCAGCTTCAGCTGTAGATAAAGCAACACAAGATTGCTTCTTGCAATGCCAAGATATTAGTGAGCTGCCTAGTAGGTGACAAGTTCCACTAGTGCTTTTTCTATCCAATTTGCACCCTGCAAAGTCAGAATCAGAATATCCTACTAAATTAAGTGGTGCACCTTTAGGATACCAAAGACCAACTTTTGGTGTTGATTTGAGATATTTGAGGATCCTTTTGACTGCAGTGAGGTTTGATTCTTTGGGATTTGCTTGATATCTTGCACATAAACACACTCAACATAATATCAGGTCTACTAGCTGTCAAATACAGTAAAGATCCAATCATTCCTTTAAATCTTGACTCATCAACTTTCTTTCCTTTTCCATCTGAATTAAGATAAGTTGATGTTGCCATTGGGGTTGCAGCATCTTTGCTTTTATCCATTTCAAGCTTTTTGATCACTTCAAGGCAATACTTGGTTTGATTTAGAAATGTCTCATTCTTCATTTGCTTCACTTGAAGTTCAAGAAAGAATGTTAACTCCCCCATCATTGACATTTCAAACTCACTCTGCATAGAGATAAAAAATTATTTGCACAGTAATTGATTAGTTGCACCAAAAATTATATCATCAACATATACTTGAACTAATAAGATATCATTGCTTTGCCTTTTGATGAACAAGGTTTTATCAACATGTCCTCTTGTGAAAGATTGTTCAAGCAAAAATCTGCTTAATCTCTCATACCAAGACCTTGGATCTTGTTTTAAACCATAAAGAGCTTTCTTAAGTTTGAAAACATGGTTTGGATATTTGAAGTCTACAAAACCAGGAGGTTGCTCAACATAGATTTCCTCCTCAATATATCCATTTAAGAAAGCACTTTTAACATCCATTTGAAAAAGTTTGAAATCCATTAAACATGCATATGCAAGTAATAACCTAATGGTTTCCATTCTTGCAACTGGTGCATAGGTTTCCTCATAGTCAATGCCTTCCTCTTGGTTGTAACCTTATGACTACGATTCTATTCTCATCAAGTTTGTTTCTAAAAACCCATTTAGTGCCAATAGGTTTGAGAGAAGGTCTAGGAACAAGTTCCCAAACTTCATTTCTCTTAAATTGATTCAATTCATCATGCATGGAATGCATCCAATGTTCATCAATTAAGGCTTGATCAATGTTCTTAGGTTTTATTTGTGAAACAAAAGCCATATTACAACAGAGATTTTTCAATGATGATCTAGTAGATACTCCCTTTGAAACTTCACGAATGATATTGTCAAGGGAGAGATTTCTTGTAGTTCTTCAATCTTTTGGCTCTTGGACTGGTGTTGATTGTTTAGCTTCAACCATTAGTTCTTCCTTTTCTTTATCCATTGAATCATTAAGTTGAATGAACTCCTCCAAAGGACCTATATGAATCACCTCACCATTTTTTCCATCACATATGATGCAGCAACTGTCATTAAATGACACTTTGAACCCTTTATCACAAAGTTGGCTTATACTTAGGAGATTGTGTTTTAAACCTTCCACATAAAGAACATTTCTGATCATGGTTTTAAATTTGTCTCCTATATTTCCTTCTCCAATTATCTTCCCTTTGGTGTTGTCTCCATATGTGACAAATCCATCATCTTTAAGAGTCAAATTTGTGAGCATTGATATGTCATCGGTCATCTACAACATCCACTATCAAGATACCATAATGAAGATCTTGCTCTTAGACATACCTGCAAAATTCAAATCAATTTATAAAGGAAAGTACCCAATTGAGATTGGGTCCATAGGGGTTAGCTATTTTCCTTTTCTTTGGTACCCAAATGCATTCTCCATTTGGCACATAGAATCTCCTAGCATAACATTTATTAGATGTGTGACCTTTCTTCATACAATAGTTACAAGTTACAGTTTTCGATACTCTTTCAAAATAAGTCATGTGATTAAACCTTTGTTTTGGAACATCTTTTTGATATTTCTATTTTGGACGCACAAACTTGGTTTTTTTCATAAGGTTTTGATCCGTGTTTGTAACCCAATCCAGAAGTATCTCCAACATATTTTTGCACACTTAGCATTTCAGCCAAATTTGCGTTTTCCTTTATAAAGCCTTTTCAAGAGATCAACCAAGTAATTATTTTCTGAAAGTACTACCATATGTTTTTCACCTTGCCTTTTCTTGAACTCATCAAACTCTTTTTGCAAATCATTGTATTTGTCAACATTAGATGAAGAAGAAGCACATACACGTCCATTCATTTTGTAATTTGAAACAATTTTTTCATTTTCTTCTTTCAGGTTACAAATATCAGTTTGCAATTCTGCAATTTTTGTGACATGCCATCTAAGATTTCCTTTTAGCCTATTATTGGATTTTGCAAGCTTTTAAGCCTCTTCATGCATTTCTTGAAAAACATCAACAACTTGATCAAATTCAGAGTTTACCTCAGTTTCAGCACTTGGGGATTCATCATCTTCATTAATTGTGGAAGTTAAACACACATTTGCTTCTTTTTTTTCAGTTGATGATTTAGAAGTTGTTGACTCATTGTCTTCCCAAGCTATGTAGGCTCTCTTAGGCTTTCCTACTTTCTTTATCTTGTTTTCACCTTGTTGCTTTTTCAAAAAAATAGAGCATTCAGATTTAATGTGGCCAGACTTACCACGTTCAAAGCAAGTGAAATTGTTGTCACTCCTTTTGTTGTTATTCTTTGTGAGCTTTCTTTTCTTGTCTCTTTTCAAGAACTTGCTGAACTTTTTGACAATTAGATTCATGTTGTCTTCTTCATCTTCTTCACTTGAGTCTTCCATCTTTTGCATCTTTGAGGATGCAACTTTCAAAGCTATGCTTTTTTGTTTCTTTTCTGCATCTTCTGCATTGGTTAGTTGTGACATTTCAAGTTCATACTCAAGAAGCTTACCAAACAGTGCAGCCATGGACATTTTGGATAGATCTTTTGATTCTTTGATTGCTGTCACCTTTGGTTACCATGGTCTTGTGAGACACTTCAAGATTTTGATGTTCAACTCTTCAGAATCAAAGATCTTTCCAAGACCAAGAAGATGATTTACTATATGAGTGAATCTTGTTTGAAGCTGAGATATGCTTTCAGTGGAGTTCATCTTGAACATTTCATACTCATCGATTAAGGCATGTTTTCTTGATCTTCTTACTTTGTCTGTACCTTCATGAGTTATCTCCAGCATTTTCCAAATCTCCTTTGCACTTGTTCACCTAACAGTTCTAAAGAATTCATTAGAGGAAAGTGCAGAAGTAATCATATTCTTAGCTTTAAAATCATATTGAACAACTCTCTTTTAAGCATCTGTCATTTCATCCCATTCTTTGGGAATAATATTATTATCAATAGTTTTTATAGGAATAACAGGACCTTTTTCTATTGCATTCCAAGCACCTGGGTCATTTGATTGAATAAAGATTTGCATTCTATTTTTCCAAAAACTAAAGTGCTCTCCTTCAAACATCGGAGGACGGTTGAGGGAGGCACCTTCCTTGAAGGTAATTTGTGTGGTATTCATTTTCTTTTAAAGAAAGATAGTGATCTTGAATAACACTCAATAACCTGCTCTGATACCAATTGAAAACAATAGGAATACCACAATAACCAAGAGGGGGAGGGGTGAATTGGTTTAAACTTCAGTATTTAAAAAATTTATATCAAAGGATCTTAATCACTTTTAAACTAAGAATGCTTTTAATCAATCAAATCACTCAGCTCAAGAAATCAATAGCTCAAACAAAACTTGTTGAGTAACGATAATAATACCAAGAACAAATGAATAAGATAACTAATAGAGATAAAGGAATAGAAAAACAACCCAAGAATTTATACTGGTTCACTTCTCAAAAGAAGCTACATCCAATTTCTTCTAATCAACACTAGATTAGAGTTCCACTATTATAAATTTCAGTTTTTACAAGCTTAATAACAAACTCTCTCTATCAACCCTAGATAAAGAATAGAAATCTAAAACCCTATTAGACTTCTAGTGAACAAAAACCAGAGAACACTACTCTGTTCTTCCCTAAAGAACCTTACTCTAGCATAAGTTTCAAAGAACCCTTTACAATAACATCAAATAAAAAATATTACAAAAACGAATTTACAACCAAAAATAATGGAGAGAAACAACCTGATGATCCAATGAATATGAATGCATGTGAGTTACCAATTAGAGTTGAATTGCAGAAAAATAATTTCAGATCATGCTCTCCAAAACTTCTTTGGAACCACTTGCCCCAAGAAATCATTCAATACCCATGAATATTAAAGAGTGGGACAAGAACTTAGTTAACCCAAAAAATCACTTTCTAACTTTGAGAAGGCTTATGTATATTCAGAAAATTTGAAGTATTCAAGTTAAGTTTCAAGACAAGTCTTCTTCCTATTTATAACAACTTTTGGTAACAAACTGTAATTGATTACACGTACCAAATAATCGATTAAAATGACTAATGTAATCGATTAAACTGTCACTTAATCGATTAAAGTGTTCAAAGCTTCATTCTGGGTTTTACAACGAACAAAATAATCAATTAACCCGCGCTATAATCGATTAAATCAGTGAAGTTTTATTTCTGAAGCAGCTTGTGTAATTGATTATAGCAGTGAAAGCATGCTTTTCTAAATAGCTTATGTAATCGATTACAATTATTGACAATCGATTAAAGCAACAATGCATAACTTTCATTTTACACTATGTAATCGATTACAAGAGTTATGTAATCAATTAATATGTTCATCAAAGTTTTTCCAAATTTAAAATGAAGCAAATAATCAATTAAACTACTGTGTAATTGATTAAAGCAGTAAGATTACATTTTTCCAAACACATTACCCATTTAGTTCCTTTTCAAAATATGAATAGCTTTGATACTTTAATGAAAACTTTTAAGCATGTAAATGATTATGTGCATGCAATGCAAGGATCAAAGATTGACCTCTCATACACTTCATTTTAATTATAATCTTCAAGGCATGTGAAAAGTTCAAAACTTTCTTCTAAATCATAAGTTTCATTCTTCTTGTTGCTCCCCCTATATCCAACATGTTATAATAAACAAAATTTGTTATAATGATATATATGTATATATGTTTGTAAATATGGTCTGCATTATGTTATCTGAAATGACTCCCTGTTTCCTCTGGTTCATGCTCTATCCAATTCCTTCCCCTGCTCAACTTCTTACTCCTTTTTGGATATATGCATATTATAGCTGCTTTATTGTGTGCTCCATAACTTCATGTATGCATTTTACTTGATGTCTTTAACAGTTGAATGCATGTTCAAAAATATGCTTTTTTATTAGGTACAAATGGAATTTCAATGAAGTGGCTCTTGACAGAAGCCTGAACTAGTTTGAATCTTACTGGCCATTTTTTGGTGGTTTTGGTAAGTTATTTTTATTAACTTATTTACTTGAACTCTATTAAGTATAGTTGTTTGTTTAGCTACTAGAGATTTTTATATGTTTAGATCATGTGCAGTTTTGATTATTTTTATTGGTTGAGATCAAAACAACTTATAATACTAACCTTTGAAGGAAGAACAATTCCTTTTTTTGTGTTTTTTTTTCTAGTAATAGGTAAATCATTAATCTGTCTAATTCACTTGGCTGTTATTAAGCAGAATGCCATATAATTCATATGTAAAATTGACTCCTTGGCTGTTGAAATTTAAAATTCATTCTAAATTCTATCCTTTTGAAGAATATTGAACATGGAACAAAATTTGTATATTATAAATAATGCTCTATCTTCTGATTCACTTCATGTTTGAGATTATTATGTAAGTTATGTCCTTAATTGGTGTTGAGGGGCATTTAGAATCCTTAATTTTTTTTATTTTAAAAAAAGACATTCTAAGACGATTATCAGGAAAATCGTCTTAGAATGGACAATTATAAGACGGTTTTACCTAAGAACTATCTTATAATGACTGTTTTTATTTTTTATTTATTTTAACATGATGATTCTAAGACGATTCAAAAGTATAACCGTCTTAGAAAGGTCACATTCTAAGACGGTTATACCTAAGAACCGTCTGAAAATCATTGTTTTTTTTTTAATTTTAACACAATGATTCTAAGATTGTTCTAAGACATAACCATTGGACACAATCACCTTCTAACTGTTGGACGTAATGGGTTTGAGAGAGAAGGATTTAGTGTTGGGTGCTTGAAGTATTACACCAAGAGACATGAAATGTGGAATGCTTAACAATGTTACCTCTAGCTTAGAAAAAAACCCTAATGATATAGCAAGCTATTGGGCTCCAGCCCATATGGGCCCATATAACTATCTATTAACGTAGTGAGCTTGTATATGAACATATTTATATTTAATGTATATGCTAAATATCTTCAACAATCTCCTCCTATGTTCACCATACATCACAATCCATAAGGTAGTCATTGTAATGTTCAAACAAACATGAATCATCCACATCAAGCCCAAGACAATCAACTCGGATCGGTCAAATAGTTTTAATAATAAAACATTAAACTTAAACAACATTTGCAATCAAACTAAATGAATCATCATTCTCATGAATTTGTTCTGAGATCCATATATCAATATAAATACCAAGAGTTTAAGATTAAATCTAAATTCATCCAAATCCCAACATCTAAAAAACAATCTCAAAATCAGTTCACAACCAACATATGCATAACAGTCAAGTATAAGTAGACCAGTCAAAATAGCCTAAGGCCTTACAAATATAAGAAAAAAGCATAACAATCATAATGTTCACAAAATATAAATAACAAAATGTAAGTCTCAAGTAAATGGACACCAACATAATGGGTAATAGCAGGTGAACTACCAAGTTCCCTACTACTCTAAATGATATATTCATATATCAAGTTGGTTGTCCTCCTCAGGATCCCACTTAGTAAGCTCTCTTCCATCTCTTTCATCCCATGTAGAATGTCAAATATGAATTTCATATTATCATGAATTCAATTATTTGAATAAACTACTAAAAATGTCTAGTTCTACTAAAAGAACCTAGCATCATATCATCAAGCAAAGAAGAACATATATCAATGTTATAAAGCATCGTAATATCAATATCATGTTCATAAGCATCAAGTCAATTTCATAAATTATAAACAAGGCCTAAATAGTTTAAGTTATAAAGAGTCATAAACTTAAGTTTATATGTAAGAGAGTAATGATTGTCTTGTTTCACAAAATAAGTCACATCACTTACAATAACCTAGTCTTGTAATGTCAAGTTTCAATTAAGAACAAGTGTAAGGACCCGTCTCGTCGCTACGGCATCACAAACTCTAGACGTGTAAATTTCAAATTTTAATGAAAACTACATTAATCTGATTATGAAAATGGTAGTAAGTTTTTCACAATAATATAATCATCATACACACGATATAACTACAACAATTGAATACATATGTATACATATACTATATCAGTACTCATCATTCTCCTGTTTAGAACTTAATTTAGTTTTTACATGTAATTACAATTCAAAATATACATGTCTACAAAAAGGATTAAGGGACTAACTATGAAAGAGTTAATTAACAAAACACAACTCTTCCAAACAGAGTTCCAACGTCATTACGTCGGCTTGACGGCTCCAACAAAAAGAAGATTCTCTTTCCAAGGTCACATATAGCTGCTCATCTGCTCCCACGAACGAAAGTTCGCGATCATCACAGGTACCAACCACATGGTACATCAAATGCAACAATGAGTTTATTATATAAAATCAACATCAGATAGCAGCAATTGGGAAGGAAACAATTTTACCCATCACAATCATTAACAAAAATCCATGATTCCAATACACACTCAACAAACCAATCATCCAAAGCATTTCACAACTCAAACAATCATGCATAGAATGATGCATGCACCTAACTCATCTATCAGCATGCAATGTGGTACCATCTCCGGAAATAGCCTCTCACAGGAAAAATGATTCACCGCCTATCAGGGTCACCGTGTCGTGCACTGGCCATTCCCCCACTCGGTGATCAGCCAGCGTCGCAAGGGAATTCCAAACCTGACGACCCTTTAGTATCTGCGTTCTTAACCCACTGAAACCCACAGGTACGCGAGTGCCTTCATTCTATTTCCACATATACAAATGAAGTATGAAACATGGGCATCATCAATGCATGACCCGGCTAGGAACAAATCTTTCCTCGCAAGGGTAACCCGTCATGCACCCTCCATGTACATACATAACACACAAATGTGGGCTCACCGATGCACTGACCGTGGCTAGGAACAAATTCATCCTCGCAAGGGTAACCAATCGGTCATTGCATCCCACGTGTACATACGCATCCTACAACCATGGGCACCATCAATGTATGACTTGGCTAGGAACAAATCCTTCCTCGCAAGGGTAACCCGCCATACACCCCCCATGGGTATCCATGTATATCCACACACAATGACATTGTTCACATCAATATTATCTCTCATCAATGTCATTATCAACCTCAAGATCATATCATCTCAATATCATCATCATGCATATCAATATTATCTCATTTCAACATCATCAACCACGTCAACATTATCTCATTTGAACATCATCAATTACATCAATGACACCTCAATTTCAATATCAGCAACGACATCACAAGCAATCACATTTCACATCTATACATAATACATATGCCTGAGATTCACATTCCCCAGGTCTTCAGACAATCCAAATTTCATACATTCACAATTCATCATATCACAAGACTAATATTTTTAGGAAAATTCTAAATTAAAGAGGAGAACTACAACATATAAAACACACTCTTGTGCCCATTTAAAAATTTAATAAAGAATTAAATAAGAAAACATATTATAAAATTTTGGGTAGAGTCTCCTCTGTAATTAAGACTTTTCCCAAAAATCCAATCATTACAATAATAATATCATTTACAGTTATATCAATCAACAAGCCAATTCATCGCATCCCATTAGTTAAAAACATAATTTTTCTTGAAAATGAGCACACATAGGAAGAAACACACATCAATAAAAAATACATCGCATCCCATTAGTTAAAAATGTAGTTTTTCTTAAAAACCAGCACACAGCAGGGACAGGCAGTTATCTTCATAGTTGGACTCCCAAGCCCCCAACTATGGTATCAAAACTGTAACTAGGTAATAAACTCTCCTTACCTATCTAGGGGTTCTTCTTGTTACATCCTAGCGGTATTGTTTCGTGATCCTTCTAATACACATGCTTGTCTGAAAGCAGGGCTCTATATACCAAATTAAAGATAACTTAGTATAGATTTCAAAGACATACTTAACATTAACATTCGGGATCAAATACCCACTCAAATTTAAAAAGAGGCTAAAATGGTGTTTTGGGAGTCCACATCAAAAGACATCATTTTAAAATTCCGATCACATCAATATGATCAGGGTTCAACAAGGATCAAATAAATGACATTAGTTTCATAAAAAGGAGACTTTTACAGCATCTCATTTTCAAAGGAAGTGTAAAACTCCTAATAACAGTATCCAAAACACAAGAGACACTAATAGAAGCTTAAACTAGCTAGGAGAAGATAAAGGAAACCAAGGCTACCTCAAGGAAACCAAGAAAGGATGATTGAGAGCTCCGTTCTCTACCGAAAATTTGAGAAGAGTTTCGAAGATTCCGCTCCGATTAAAAGGCTCTTCTCCGCGCCGGGATCTCGTGGCAAGCAACGACATTCTGTGGTTGTCTCCGGTGGCTGTGGGTGGTGGAGGAGGGTGGAGGGAGGTTAGGGAAGGCTTGTGGGAGGAAAAATCCTCCATTTTCGTGACTTGGAAGCTTAAAAATGTATTCAGCACCACCTCCACTCGCCCAGGCGAGCAAAAATTGCCTGTAAAACTCACTTGGGCGAGCTGCCCAAATTCTAGAATTTTCTGCTTCAGTGAAAAATTAATTTCTCACGTTACAGACATTATTTTAACAATCCCAATGGTCAAAAGTTATATATATATATATATATATATATGGGTTAGGAATTGTTACACCCCGTAGGCCTCCGAAGTGTTATCATTAATAATATCAAATAAGCGCTTAAATCATGATTAAAACCTCAGCGGAAGCACATAATCGCTTTTCTTGATTCATTATGTATGGAATAATCATATAACAAACAACATACATACAAGACACATATATCACACCCCTGCTGATCCAGTTTCTCATAACATAAACCATAAAGACAGATAACTAAAAAAACTTAGGCAGATTAGCAAATATACAACATTTATACTCAGGAGGAAAATCTCATATACATATCATAAGTAGTTCTGTACAAACATATACATCACAGTTCACACCACATCGTGGTGATACAAAAGAATATCTGCCCTCATGCAGGGTATAAAGAACTATACATGGATCAGGTGTACACACACACCATCCCTTATCAAGCGTACAAAATGAAATCAAAACAAAATGAGCCTTCAAGCCCCATCTGCTGCTATCAGCCAAGCAGAAACGTCTCTACTCGGGCCTCCTGCCCTGAGACTGCTCTCTTCGTCCGGAAGAGTCACCTGAAATCATAAATCCCCACACGGGGTGAGATAACACATCTCAGTAAGCTCAGGGACCATGGAGGCATCTCCTCCACCCTGGCCCACTTCCATAACACATACATCAGTTATCACAAGCAATTGGCCCACTGGCCTGACCCTCATAACAATATAAGCATATCATACAAACATGGTGGAGCTGCCTCAACGCCTGGCAGAGCTACCTCAACGCCTATATCAGTGTGAGACCGACACTCACACCTGTGCCATCCCATTGGGTGCTAACCCTTCGCATGGATGCAAAATATATGGTACCTCCGAGAATAGAAGGAGCTACCTCAACTTCTATTCCCCTGGCCTGTGGGAACCAATCCCCTGGGAGCTACCTCAACCATGAGCCAGCCATGCTAGGAGGAAACCATCAACTCCTAGGGAGGTCCATATGTATCTATTGGCCAACAGATCTATCACAGTCATATCACATCACAAATCAAGCACAGATGCATACATATATCATTATGAGGATGCAACTACCAATGCATGCATCATGAAATGACCACCACTCCCTCGGAGTGTGGTATGGCACACAAGATGGGAAATCATCCCCAGGGACACTGAACTTACCTTGCAAGGTCTCAGTCTGTAGTACTGTCCCTGCTCTGTGGCTCCTGCCACCAATAGTCTCAAAATCAAGCCCTAATCAAGGCATATGCAGTCTCATATCAAAATCAATCCAATATTCAATCAAAACATATCATAGTAGAATTCCCCTATCCTAGGGTTCAATCAAAATCAAGCCCTCACCAGGCTTCTCACAGACCATACAAGGTCCACCATGGCTGCATACAAAACATCTGAGTCATCACAGACTCAATGCAGCTCACCTAACAGAGCATAATCTCACAGTAGCCTCATGGTTCAAAATCACTGGAACGGCCTAAAACTTAATCAAGGCATCATTCCATTAGCCTCTCAGGCTCAACACAAGCATAATCAAGGCTCTGGCATGGCTCCAAAACCACAAGTGACTTATCACACAAGCCACACATACCAACCACAGAGCCAAGATTCAAAGTTATCCAAATCAAAAACTGAAAGCTAATCCTTCATCTATACATCGCTCTAAACAAGTTTCTCTACAGGACCCTGGGCTAATTCTAGTCCCAGCTCATATGGGTCACTATTCACAGGGAACCCCAAGAATCAAAATTAAACGGAGAAACTTGAGTCACTTACCTCAGTGGCGACCAAAAGACTTCAGGACAGCTTCCTTAAGCTCTATTGTCCTTCCCAAGCTGTTGGTCCTCGCCACTCTCAAGTTCTCTGAGCTTTTCCTTGAGAATCCAATTCTCACTTACAAGGGATTTTCAAAGGAACAAAATGAAGGATTGTAGCTTTCAAAGGTGTCTCTTAAGATTAAAGGTCATAGGGAGGTGTTTAGGCTAGTATATAAGGTCCTAGAAAGCTTGGTCACTCTCCAATGGAGGCTGGGGTCGTGGGGAAGAAGAAGGAGTTGATTTCCTTCAAAAAAAACGCGTTTGACCCTATATATACTCAGCTTGCCCGAGCTCTGGCACGATCCGCGCCACCTCCCGCGCTATCTGCGCCACAATGGCGGTGCTCTGGCGCCATCAGCGCCAACTCCCGCGCCTCCAGCGCCAGCTTCCAGAACCTGTGGCGCTATCAGCGCCACACTGGCACCATCAGCGTGAAAAACCAGAGGAAATTGTGTTTCCAGGGCACTTCTGGCGCTACCCGCGCGGCCCTTGGCGCTACCAGCGCCAACCTTTCATTCCAGTGACGCTACTCGCGCCGTATCCACGCTTAGCGTGGACTTGCCGAATGTGTGGCGCTACCCGCGTCATCCTGGCGCCCCTGGCGCCACATTCCAGTGGGTCCGCACCACACCCTTAACAGGGTTTTCTGCTGAATAAACCTGGCACAAAAGTGAGGGTCCTTACATTCACCCCTCCTTTTTAAGAATTTTGTCCGCAAAATTCAGAAACATACTTGTTAGCCAACTCGGGATACATCTGTAGCAGCTCCTGCTCCCGCTCCCAAGTTGCTTCCTCAGGCGTCCTGCCTTCCCACTGTGCCTTGACGATGGGAATGGTCTTGCTGCGGATCTGCTTTTCCATTCTATCCAGAATCCTCATGGGCTGTGTTGGACTCGTCAGATTCTCTCTGATCTGAACTGTGTCAGGCTCTACCACGTGTGAGGGATCTATCACATATTTCCTCAATTGGGACACGTGGAACACATCATGAAGCCCTGACAACTGGGGAGGCAAGGCTAGCCTGTAAGCCACTGGTCCGACCTTCTGGAGGATCTGATATGGACCAATGAACCTAGGACTCAGATTCCTCACACCCAAAGCTCGTCCTACTCCCGTCACTGGAGATAGCCTCAGAAACACATGATCATCCTCCTCAAACTGCAAGGGTCTATGCTTCTGATCATAATAGCTTCTTTGACGACTCTGAGCCTTCATCAACTTGTCTCATATTTAACTCTTTCTGATCAAAGAGGTACCTGAGACTCTTGTGGTCACTGAACACTATCAGTTTAGAACCATACAAATAATGTCTCCATATCTTCAGAGCAAACACCACAGCTGCTAACTCCAAGTCATGAGTAGGATAAGACTCTTCATGAGGTTTTAGTTGCCTAGAAGCATAAGCAACTACCTTCTTATCCTGCATCAACACACACCCGAGTCCCCGCTTGGATGCATCACAAAATACCTCAAAGGTTCCCTCAGGATCTGGAAGAGTCAACACTGGAGTTGTGGTCAACTGCTCTTTCAACTCCTGGAAACACTGCTCGCACTCATGGGTCCACACAAATGGAACTCCCTTCCGTGTGAGTCGAGTCAGAGGTACCACCAACTGGGAAAACCCCTGAATAAACCTCCTGTAATAGCCAGCTAATCCCAGGAAACTCCTGATCTCAGACACATCCTTGGACCTCTCCCAGGACATTACTGCCTCTATCTTGCTGGGATCCACTGATACACCAGCTGCTGAGATCACATGACCAAGAAACTTCACCTCTGTCAACCAGAACTCACATTTGGCCAGCTTAGCATACAACTGTTTGTCCCTCAAGATCTGAAGGACTGTCCTGAGATGCTCGGCGTGCTCTGTCTCCGTCTTGGAGTAAATCAGAATGTCATCAATGAACACCACCACAAACTGATCTAGAAAAGGTCTGAATACCCTGTTCATATAATCCATGAACACTGTTGGGGCATTCGTCAGACCAAACGGAATGACCTGATACTCAAAGTGACCATACCTAGACCGGAAGGCTGTCTTAGGTATGTCTGCAGGCTTGATCCGAATCTGATGATATCCGGATCTCAGGTCTATCTTGGAGAACACTCTAGCTCCCCTCAACTGATCCAACAGATCATCAATACGAGGCAGAGGATACTTGTTCTTCACAGTAACCTTATTCAACTGCCTGTAATCCACACACAATCTCATACTGCCGTCTTTTTTCTTCACAAAGATCACCGGTGCTCCCCAAGGCGAAACACTCGGTCTGATAAACTGCTTGGACAGAAATTGCACCTTCAGCTCCCTCAACTCCAGAGGAGCCATACGGTAAGGTGCCACAAAAATTGGTCCCACACCAGGAACCAAATCAATGGAGAACTCTATCTCCCTCTCTGGTGGTAGTTGAGTTATCTCCTCAGGAAACACATCCATGAACTCGCTCAACACAGGGATCTGAGACAAATCAACATCTGGCTTATCTTCTGTCACACCTAAGAAGATATAGCCCTGAGCTCCCTCCATGATTGCCTTGCGAGCTTGCAAGACTGATAAGAATGAGGCAGAACTTGAACTGGTTCTGTCAGAAGGTAATACAACCCTCCTCTGACAACAGTCTAGCATAACACCATACTTGGCCATCCAGTCCATACCCAATGTGTGGCGCTACCCGCGCCATCATGGCGCCCCTGGCGCCATATTCCAGTGGGTCTGGCGCGATCAGCGCCACACCCTTAACAGGATTTTCTGCTAAATAAACCTGGCACAAAAGTGAGGGTCCTTACAGGAATCTTGATCTAAAATTTGAAGGAGATCCAACGGTTAACCAATATAGAATTATTTTTTTACTAAAACAGGTTTTTGGGTCAAATTCAGAATCACTCAATTACAACGCAGTTCAAACAAACTCCACATAACTTGACATCTACACCAAGAAATTGGACGTGAATAATTCACATAACATTTCAACTAATCTAAACTAATCAAATAATCAAATAACACAAGAAATACATTAAACATCTATTTTCAGTTATCAAAATTTCAGGGTGTTACAACAAGACCACTAGGCTTCTTATATAATCAACTATTTCTATGTTTCAATTTGGAATGTCACAGTTACTAATTCCTTAAAGTCAAATAATCTAGCATCAAGTTTGGAATGAGATCATTGAACCAAAAGGATAGGCTAACCTTGCAGTATTGTATCATCAAGTTTGGAATGACACAAGCTTCCCAGATAGAACTTTTGAATTAGATTAAAATCATCTCATGAAGTTTGGAATGAGATAACTCACCCTTTTCAAAATAGTTAGCAACCAAGATCATCGCTGAAAAATATAAGATGTGCCTATCATTTTGCCAGCAAAGGAAGATTCGATAATTAAAAACACACAATTAAAGGTAAATGAATGATAATTAAGACTTGTCTACATAGTCTTTAACCCCATTTCCCCCACTGTTTTGAATAATCGATGTTCAGGCAAACCTTTTGTGAGAGCATCGGCTATGTTATCCTTCGATCTCACATCGACCAAGGTGATAACTCCTTGTTCTCTCAGATAATTCAACAATGCATATCTCAGTATCATATTTCTTCTCTTTGAATTAAAGAGAACATTCTTTACAACTTGGACTGCTGCTTGATTATCACAAAATAAACTTAAAGAATTAATCTTTAGTTGAGTCAAAGGAATATCCATAATCAGATTCTTTATCCCCTCTGCCTCTTCACCAGCTGAGGCTAAAGCAAAAACTTCTGATTCCGTTGATGACAACGCAATACAAGTCTATCTTTTGGATTTCCAAGTAACAACAGCTCCACCCAGAGTGAATACATATCCACTGGTGGATTTACTATTTCCAATTTATGAACACCATGAGGCATAAGAATATTCATCCAAAATTAGAGGATAACCAGAATAACATAGAGCATAATCTTTAGTACCTTTAAGGTATCTCATCAACCTACTGAGGGCATCCCAATGCTCTTTACTAGGATTACTAGTGAAACGACTCAACATGCCAACTGCAAAGGCTATGTCAGGTCTAGTGCAACTTATAGCATACATGAGACTACCTATCAATTTTGAGTATTTTAACTGATCCACATTGGCCCCTTCATTAGGACGTAGTCTTTTGTTATAATCATATGGTGTCTCACTCGATTTACAGTCATTGTATCCCCAGGTAGAAAGTAGCTTCTCAATATAATGAGTTTGACTAAGGGAGATAACTTGCCTTTCAAAACTTACGTTCATACCAAAAATGGTATTAGCTATACCAAGATCATGTCAAATTCTTTAGCTAAAGTGGTTTTCACTTCACTCACTATTGAATGATTGAAGCCAAGAATTAACATGTCATTAACATACAAGCATATGATTGATAAACACGTTGTTGACACGCACCAAAACAATTTACTAAGCTAATTCTGTAGCACAGAGATAACCTAGGTCGACTCAGAGACACGTTCAATATGGTTCTATCTTCAATTCAATGGTAATAGTAAGGGGAGAATTTTATCAAACAGTTTGTGTACGTAAGTAAAACTTGCAAAAACGTAAACTAAAATTAAAGATCAACACAGAAACTAACGGAATTCAAAGGAAGTAATGTAAAACAGAATTTAAAACATCAATCCAATTCACCTCACCAAGCAATTCAAATCATCATTGTTCTCAGAAATTAATCCTATCATGAAAGTTCATTCAATCTCATTAGAAGTTGTTCAATCGAATTAACCCCTAATTTAATTGAAACCACAACCCTAATTGAAATATCATCCAATTATTCTGTGATTAATATTCGAAATTAGGCATGAATCCATAACCTAATCCGCTTTCAATCCTAAACGCATTCATAA
>PYAF01004736.1:121879-132028 GCA_007407185.1 Glycine tomentella | reverse complement strand
AACCACCGCCGTTCCTCGCCCAATCTCGAGTTCTCTGCAGCCTCTCTCAGAGGAAGAGTTCTCTGGGGTTTTAGTGAATAGGGAGGAAGGATTCTCGCTCTCACTCGGTTTCTCGGAGGTTTACTGGGTTCTGGAGTGTTTAGGGGTCACAAAACATGGCCATGGGAGCTTGGGAAGCTCTCCCATGGCTGCTGGAGTCTAGAGGAAGAAGAAACCATGCTTTTGGGCCAAAAACTCGTAAAATGGCCTTTAAATTCTGGTGCTGCCGACGTTCCCACGCTACTCGCGCCATGTTCCAGTGCAAAACAGACTTTCTGGAGCACTTATGGCGCTACTCGCGCCAATCTCACGCTACTCGCGCGGGATGGCAGACAGCATTAGTACATTTCATACATCTGGCGCGAGTCGCGCCGCACTTCACGCGGGTCGCGCCGAAGGCCAGAACAGCCTATTTCAACTCTTTCTCAAGCCTTTAAGCCTCCTTTTAATGGATTCCAAGGCCTAATTATATTTCCTCCATCATAAGGTTAATCCTAAGATTAACACGTGCTTAATCATATGTTTAAAAATTCCAGATATTACATAAAGCTTTATGTGATGATTGAAAGAAGCTTTACTTGTGATTTAAAAAGCATACGCCCTAAGTTGAGTTTTGAGGTATATAGAAGAAGAATAATGATTAAATATGTGATAAAAATGAATCATTCATGCATTTTCATATGCATATGCCCTGCGGGGGTTTAGCCATGTTGCCCAGCGGGGGTTAAGCCGTGAAGTTGTTTGTCAGATAGCTGAACCGAGTCCATGCGTTCAGAGGTGTCTGAACTGGGGGGTAAACACAGTGAGGAATACACCACCATGATGATCACATAGGTGGAGGTGACATTCCTACGTGCCACTGACCTACCCCGATTGAATGGATATGTGTGCCACTGGGATGAGGCTATCTTGACTGTGACCACTGATGATGAGATGTTGAGAAAGCATGCATCATATAAAGAAGATGAGCATGCATTACATGCATCACATGATGAGTATGTGGAATGAATATCTGTTGATGAGTATGTTGGGTGTGTTGGATAAATGATATGATTTGATCTGTGTGCTGTAAATGGTGTGAATTAATTTGTGGGTGAATGAATCTGTGGGTGAATCATGTGTATTTATTATTATTTGTTTATATTCTTTTATGTTTTATTCAAACTGTGGTTGTCATAAACTTACCCTATTTTGTGTCTGTGGTTGACACCTGTGATGACCCCAAATTTATTTGGGCGAGCAGGGAAACAGTGGAGCATAAGCTGTGAAGGATTGTGAAGAAAAGATGATGAAGATGTGTTGATGATTTGTACTAGATTTAAATTATTTGTACTTTACGTTGGCATGTATTTGGGACTGTATAATGAACTATACTTTGGATTGTATTGTTAGACTATACTTTATTATAATTAAACCGTGAAGAGAAAGAGAATTCGTTTATGATATAGACGACTAGTAGAATTGGAAAGCAAAGCGAAAAGAATTTTCATGAAATTTAAAACTAAGATAATTCTAATACGAAGTGGACACGAGATTTCATCTAAAATCAATCAAGCATGAGAGAGTAAAAGGAGGCGTTACAGTTTTGGTGCAGAATCTGTTTTGGCACCTTCAACAACTTTTTTACTAGCACCAGCTTCAATTTTAGCACTAGCATCTAGAAGTTCTGTGCCACTCCTCAAGGTAATAGCACTCACATTTTTAGGATTAACAACTGGTTGTGCTGGAAGGTTACCAGAACCTTGCTGCTGCATTTGGTTGACAATTGTAGCTAACTGTCCAATCTGAGTCTGTAGGTCTTGGATGGTGGCACTGACATTTTGTTGAAACTAGAGATTGTTGGTTGCCATTTGCTTCATTAAATCCTTCAAAGAAGGTCCAGAACTAGCCTGCACAGGTTGTGGAGGTGTAAGTGCAGGTACAGGTGCAGGTTGCTGGAACTGTGGCTGTTGTCTAAAAGAAGGAGGTTGGTATTTAGTAGTGGCAGGCTGGAAGGGTTGCTGTGGAGGTCTAAAAGGCTGCTATTGTTGTGGGCCAGGACCATACCTCAAATTTGGGTGATCTCTCCAACCAGTATTATAAGTGTTGGAGTAAGGATTATACTGTTGTTGAGGTCTAAATGACTGGCCAAGTTGCATGGCAGAGACTTCAGCAGGTTGTTCTGTCTCTTGGAGAGTGGGGCATGCATCTGTGGGATGATCAGGGGCACAACAGATACCACAGAGCCTTGGTTGATTGGCTGCCATCACATTTTGTTATTGCCCAATAGCAAGCTGCCTCACAAGGGATGTCAACTCAGTCAATTTGTTCTCCAATCTTTGGTTATCAGCAACCATAGAGACAAAAGCTTCATTTGCAGCCATCACCTTAATTGTTGTAACTCTAGCACCAAATTGTTGATAGTTGGCTGCCATGTTAGAAATCAACTGCCTTGCAACAAGAGGGGTCTTGTCCATCAGAGTACCTCCACTAGCTGCATCTATCATACTCCTATCCATCAACATCAATCCTTCATAAAAATACTGAATCAATAATTGCTCACTGATTTGATGGTGAGGACAGGTGGCACACAGCTTGTTGAATCTTTCCCAATACTCATACAAAGACTCTCCAGGAAACTGCCTTAAGCCACAAATTTCCTTCTGGATGGATGCTGTTCTAAAGGTAGGGAAGAATTTCTCCAGGAATCTTCTCTTCATGTCAGTCCAAGTGGTGATAGGATCTGGTTGAAGGTACAACCAATCCTTAGCAACACCATCCAGAGAGAAAGGGAATGCCTTCATCTTAACATAATCCTCATGGACATCATGTGGTCGCATGGTGGAACACACCACATGAAACTCCTTAAGGTGTTTATGTGGATCTTCACCAGCAAGTCCATGAAACTTAGGAAGCAAATGGATTAGTCCAGATTTCAATTCATAACTGACCTCAGTCTCAGGGTATTGAATACACCAAGGTTGGTAAACAACATCAGGTGTAGCTAACTCCTTAAGAGTTAGGTTGTTATCAGCCATGATATCAAGATGTGTAGAAGTAGACGGAGTAGAAACAGATTCAGAATCAAAGTCAGAAGATACTACACTACTGTCTAAAACTACACTATCAAAGTCATCTAAGTCATCTAACCTAGGGTTATGCCTGTTTAATTTGTGAAATGTCCTATCTATCTCAAGATCAAATGAATGTAATTCACTTGATGTGGACCTAGTCATACACAGTTCAGCTCATAAGGAACAATAAACACAGACAACACAAAAATATCAAACAACTATACTACTAGGACACTACCAACTATATATGCTGAAATGAAATAGCAATTAGAAAACTGTCCTAAAATTTTTTGAAAACATCTAGAAAAATAACATTGAATGTCTAAAAATCATGATTGATTTTTGTGATTTTTTTGGTGAATTTAAAAATGATGAAATTAGAAAATTGCCTAAAAAATGGTCTAAACGATGGAATTTGGCGATTTGGGCCCCTGGTGAACGTGTTACTCCATGACAATTCAACTTGATGTATGAGTTTTTCGCACCTTCTGGTAAAATTTCAGCCAATTCCGAGATAGTTTGCTGTGAAATTACCAGAATGTCTCTAAGCCAATTGTAAAAACTGATCCAAAACTCCTACTTAGAGTTTGAATTTTCCAATTTGAACCCACACCCAATCCATAAAGGATTGCTTTTGTTTAAAATGGGGGATAAACCTTGGGAAACAAATCGCAACTCAAACTGCACAAGTGGAAAAAAATTTTGGGACAGCAAATGACACTACAAAAACAACTACACTACACTACTTTCTCCCTACTACTACTCTGTTTTTTTCTCTGTTTTAGCTCTGTTTTCTCTGTTTTTTGGCAGCACATATCAACTACATCAACTCTACTTCATAATGCACAGCAGCAACAATGCAAATATGCGACAAAATGCAATTATGCAACAGAATGACAATATGCAGTGAATGTATGCAAATGATTATATATATATATATATATATATATATATATATATAACTCCTACTATGAACTATTTACAGCAAATTAAAGCTAGCACACAATAAATCGTGTCTCCGGCAACGACGCCTGTTTTGATATCACGTTGTCGACACGCACAAAAACAATTTTACTAAGCTAATTCTGTAGCACAGAGATAACCTAGGTCGACTCAGAGACACGTTCAATATGGTTCTAGCTTCAATTCAATGGTAACAGTAAGGGGGGGAATTTTATCAAACAGTTTGTGTGCGTAAGTAAAACTTGCAAAAACGTAAACTAAAATTAAAGATCAACACAGAAACTAACGGAATTCAAAGGAAGTAATGTAAAACAGAATTTAAAACATCAATCCAATTCACCTCACCAAGCAATTCGAATCATCATTGTTCTCAGAAATTAATCCTATCATGAAAGTTCATTCAATCTCATTAGAAGTTGTTCAATCGAATTAACCCCTAATTTAATTGAAACCACAACCCTAATTAAAATATCATCCAATTATTCTGTAATTAATATTCGAAATTAGGCATGAATCCATAACCTAATCCGCTTTCAATCCTAAACGCATTCATAATCATGAAAATAGAATAGCAATTGAAGAAGAAGATGAACATTCACATAGGATTCGAAATACTAAACTAGAACTCAAATTCTCCTTGTGCTTGGGTTGAATTCTTGGATTGATTGAGGATTTAGCCTTCCATGATCATCATCAGTGAAAGCCCCATGAAATGGTTGCACGAAAATGGAAGAACAAAAAAACAAAAATGAAGAACAATGAAGAATAAGCAAGAATAGTAGAGAGAAAATGAAGAACAAGAGTTTGATTCTAAAAACTAAAGGAAAGAAAAATAAAACTTGTTTATTGAAATGTAAAGAGTGGTGCCCAAGTTTCACTAAAGTCACTAATATATGTAGTGACTGAGTTCTGAAAATAAAATGGGCCACAAACAAACCCAACAATCTAATTATTTGCTATTTATAACTATGAAAGTCAAATTCGCAGCCCAAAATTACAAGTGCAGAGGCGCTAACTTCAAAGCTAAAAATGAACCTCTAAATGACAGAATTGGCCTCGGGCTATTTCTATCAAACTTGTAGATCTTTTTGTTATCTTTCCAGAGACTCCTAGAATGCTCCATTCGGAGATTGGTAGCACCCTATAGGTCCTGCACAAGTCAGATACGTCAAGTGAGCCAAAAATCCAAAAATACGCAACAATTAACAATTAAGCCCACTTACTTACCTAGGCCAAAAACTGAACTAGAATAGGAAAATAAAGGTCCAAGAGAGGTCAAATAAGCTAAGAAGGATAGAAAAATATTCAACTAAAAGCACTCTATCAATGATGACTATCTTATTTGACATGAAACGATAGTAAATGCATTTATCTAAGTAACTGGACTAAAAGTCATAGTTCTTTACCACCTTGTCAAACTTAAGATGCCATATCTTAGGTGCTTGTTTAAGACCGTACAAAGATTTGTTTAATTTACAAACTTTTTCTGAAGGCCTTTCATTACATACCCTTCAGGTTGTTCCATGTGGATTTCTTCATTTAACTTCCATTTAAGAAAGTTGTATTTACATCCATTTGATGCACCACAAAGTGTTCAATAGATGCCAAAGTAAGAAGAATTCTTATAGTTGACAAATGACATATAGGTGAATAAACGTCAAAAATGTCTATTCCACTCTGTTGTTTAAAGCCTTTAGCTACTAAATGTGATTTTTATCTAGCTATTGATCTGTCACTAATTAGTTTCTTCTTTAATACCCCACTTACAGCCTATAGCCTTAGCCCCTTTTGGCAAATTGACTAGCTACGAAGTGTGATTCTGTAGCAAAGAACTCATTTCATCATCTATGGCTTATGTCCATAGTAAGGATTCCCTAGATCTCATTGCTTCTTTATAGGAGAATGGATCATCCTCTATATGATAAGTGACAAAGTCCTCACCAAAACTTTTAGGAACTTTATCACTTGTAGATTTTCTATCTGGGATTGGTTCAATATCTAGTTGTGTGAGATTAGTGTTAGAAGGACAAGCTACAGATTCTACAGGAAATTTTGAAATCATATATGTAGATCCAAAAACCTTCAAGTCAAGTTTGCTAACAAACTTGTACTCAAAGAATTATGCATCTCTAGATTCTATCACTGTGTTAGTAGATAGATCCAAAAATCTATCTGCAACACTATCTTCTTCACTACCTAGATATGTTAGATACAGGGGGAGCTTGAAGAAGGATCAAGATGTATGTTGATCTGGTACAAGGGATCGACAACATGTTCCGGCTTATTTACAGGTTTCGCCGGTCCCTCAAGTCCCTATTTATCCCTATTTATCCTACACAGTTAAGAAACATAAGTGAACGACCATCTTAACTTTATATGAGAAAAATAATTCTTAAATGAGAAGCAACAAGGCAAAAATGAAATACCTTATTCACAATAGGTTGTACAAGATGTGTCGGCCAAGCGAGAAAAGTGTTAAGGGCTTGCCCTACTAACTGAAACTCGTTAGTGGGTACAGGGATGCGAGCATCAGCATCTCGAACTTCCTCAACACCCACCTTGACCTGTTCATTGGCAAGAAGGACGTTGTGCACTGTTGTCAAAGTTGGATGAATGCAAGTCGCATCATGGTTGAGTATGAGGAAGGCGTTAAACATTTCTTGCAATTTTCCTTCGAAAAAAGTCAACTGGATAGGGATGGAAAATATTTTGTCCTTGTATCAATAGTTTGAATGGAAGACGCCAAGCACTGAATGACATAAGGGATCATCTTCTGTGTGATGGGATTAAAAAGACTTATACCACATGTATATGGAATGGTGAATCGATAGACATGCCAAGGGTCTCACAAATCTGCAAAAGAACAAAGGGGCATTGTCATGGTTCTAAATTGCAATCTGCAATTATAATTGCGCGTGGCCGCAATATTAATATTGTTAAAGAATTTTCACAATTGCAAGAGTCTGCAATTGCAGTGTGTATTTCAATTAAACAAAGTGCCGCAACACATCCACAATATGACTACAATCGAATCGCAAATGAGACACAATGGTCGAGAGAGTGTGATCGTATGGGATGTTGGAGAATACTAAACCTTCAAATGAATGAAAATTTATATTATCTTATAGTAAAAGATATACTAGTAATTAGAATAATTGTAAAATAAAAAAACTAAATTGGATGCAAACATATAATAATTGCAATTTAGAACCATAGGCATTGCATTAACCCTAGACAAACAAATTCAAACCACACTCAAACAGTGACCACCTTAATTAGAAACATGAAAACCAGGTCTTAACGATCAAAAAAGAGAGCTGCCAAAAAAGAAATGATATAAACACAGAAAATAAGAGCCATTAAGAGGCAAATTAATCCAGGTTCAAACTGGCAAACTCTTCTGCAACTATTCACACCATTTACTCTTTAAGACAACTGAGGATCTTTTGATGCAGGGGGCATTCTGAACTTGATAAAAAACACATCTCCTGGCAATGTTTTCTATATAAGAAGAAGAACAAACTCTCTTCTCCTATATTTATCTTGGTCTATTAATCCTATTTTATATTTAAACAGCTGATTTCCGTTTAGTTTGGGCTCATAATGTCCGAACTTTATTTTTTGGCTTTCTTACACGAACCTTTTTTGGCTGTAATCGTGTATGAAAGCAACTCCTCACTGCACAACTTGTGCAGTGTCCATATATATAAATACATACATAATTTTGACTTTAAAAAAAAAAAGACAACTGAGAATACAGAAGGGGAGTGTACGCATTTATGCTGATCGATAGAAACCTATTTTTATTAATCATAGTTTAATTTTTGGTGACTTTTTTCATGCAATTAATTTCATATGGTTTTCATCAATCTTCAGAACATAATGTGTTGTATTACAATCTCATATTCACTTCTACTCTTGAATCATCTGATTCTAATCTCAGAAATATTTGTTAAAGAAATTACAAAGGATATTTGAGCATGCGCTGAAATGGTGAAATCGAAATAGATGAAATCAGATGAAATATGAAATCATTAAGCCTCTTCCATGGCTAAACTCAAATATATGTAAATGAAACCCCAAACTCTGGAAGTGCTCATACAGTCAGTAAAGGAAAGGGAAATTGTCACGGTGTAGAACAAGGATCATACCTCAATGCACAAAATGAAGATGATGGCGCACAGGTCGAAGCGAGGCAGAGCTGAGGCGCTTCAGGGGAGGAGTTTAGGGCACCATAAAGAGAACGAAAGCAAGGTATAGGAGAGAGACAACAGCTTCAGGTGTTTAGGGCACGAGAGAGGAAAAGCAAAATGAGAGTTAGGGCTCTTAGCTTCAGTAAACAAAAGCCTTCGATTTGGCATTCTAATCGTGAGGGGGATTTTTCGTACACCTTATTGGAGAGAAGAACAAAACGGCTGCGTTTCAAAAAAATTTTCCAACATTTTAAGACGGTTGTACCCAACCCGTCTTTGAAACCACCAAATCTCAGTAATCTAAGACGGTTATATTGTGGACCGTCTTTGAAATGTTCTTATTAATTTCAAAAATGCACCGTCCCTCCTTTTAAAACGGTTAATTGACAACCAACTTAAAATGGTCGTCTTTAAATGTGATATTTGTAGTAGTGAATGATCTTGGTAATCAATTACAATATTTTGTAATTGATTAATCCAATACTTTTTGGCTAAATCTCAAAAGAAGATTGTTCTTGTGATAGTCTTTTTATCTTGTAATTGATTACATTTTCAAAAACTTTTTTTGCTTCCAAAACCTTATGAATCAAGTCATCATGAATGATTGTCCTTAAGCATCTAGAAGATATGAACTAATCTAAGTACACACATGCCTATATAAAAACAACCAATACAATGCCACACCTATTAAATTTGTTGTGGCATGTAAAATACCCAAATCAAAACTTAAACAAAGAGAAACAAGATTTTTCAATTTACAATTTGAATTTCAGGGACTAAATTCGTGATTTACTATTAAAAAATAGTTGAAAGTGTATATATAATTCATGTTCAAATTTTTTTTGGATGTGCAATTTAAACTTTTAGTAGACATAAATTAATGGTGCTATTTTCAATACTAGAGGACCATAATACAATTAAAATTTTTTGTGTCCTATATCTTTTGTAGGCATTAAATAGGTTGTTAGGTGTCTAAAACTTATTTTTTAATGAGAATATGATTCCTACTCATTCCTTGACCATTGATCACAAAAGGGCTTAAAATAAATTGAATACCTCTTAAGGATATGCTTTATATACAGTAGCAATTACTTGATATCACGAAAGCTCGTACACAAGTGTATACGTCAAGAAAGAACTTCCGCTTGATCTTTCCTCTTAATTGAGTCATCAAAGAGAACATGAATCAAGTGGAGATCCTAACCTTCTTTAAATAGATAGGTAACCTATTATCCAACCATCATGGATATTATGCTCATTAGACCTTACACAAAAACTCAGCACCCTTGCCTTTTGGGTTTGACCCAATAAAAATATAAACACATGGTAATTCCGTGACCCCAAATTGCATCACTTAATTAAACATAGAGTTCAAAAGGAAAAACATATTAGGTTGTATATTCATCCCATATTTTAATTAAACAAAATACACCCATCAGTACAAGGTCAAACAAAGAAAATTCTAACATCTCGGGCCTTAAAATGACTGCTTCACATCTATAGATACTAAGAAGTTCTCTATTCCAAACATGCATTTTCTTTCCTTGTTACTGTATAGCATAACTTAAAGTCTTACTAACGTAAACATACCAACATGTATGGTCTCATTCTTAGTTGAAGTAATTCATTACAACCTCATCAATATAGACGGGGAGGGGAAACTACTCTTCCACCATATAAAAGGGGGAGACTACTTTAAACTAACTCAATCAAACAAATATGAAGTCATTCTCATTTGTAATTAAGAACAATTTAATATATAAAAGAAGAAAGATTTAAACAATACTAGACGGTCTTAGCAGCCTAAAGTCACCTTATGAAGAAGATGTTTATGTACTGAAAAATAAGAAAAATGTTTGATTATATAAATAAAAATCCAATAAAATAACTATGCTTTTATT
>PYAF01004736.1:84845-106918 GCA_007407185.1 Glycine tomentella | reverse complement strand
TACTGTAATTTATTTTAACATATGAATTTTATTACGATATAGGTATTAGGTTTGAATTATTATTTTTATAATTGGTTTGTAGAGTTTTTATTTAATTTTTATTATTGTAATAATAATTCGTAGGTAAATATTTTAATTTATAGTCTGTAATATTTGTAATTTATTATGATTGTTTCATTTTTATAATTAAACTTTTTTCTATTATTTATTTAATGTATTAGGTTTTAATGTATTTATTGTTTTCTATTAATATTTATTATGTATTTTGTTTTGTAGTCTTTAATATTTTTTATTTATTAGATATATGTAATTAATTATGATTGTTTCATATGTATAATATTATTTTATTTTGGTGGAGTAAATTTTTTTAAAATTTAAATTTTGTTGCAGAATTTTGTTTTTAATCTTTATCATTTAAGTTATTTTTCAAAAATATAGGTTTTAGGATTAAAACATTACAATGGATTAGCATGATACGACAGCACCTGTAGCCACTGAGGCTGGAATGAGCGTGATTGACTCAGGGCCATCTATACGCACGCTATTGACGTTACAGGATAGACACGTTTCCACGACTGCGTGGAATTCTTAGGAAGATCCGACGGCACGCGATCGTGTCCTTAATGTGCGACATGTTGCTACACATAATCATCAGGCCATACCTGAGGACATTCACCCATGGCTAGTGCAGGCGGGTTTTTACCACGTTGCGCGTTTGCGCAACCACGAGGTATCCATCGTTTCGAAAACTTGATATGGTGTTTTTAGCACGTTGTATTTAACGTATAATGTACTATTTCAAATTGATCACCACCTTGTTTCGGCGTTGGTTGAGCGATGGCGCCCTGAGACAAGGACATTCCATATGAGTATGGGTGAGGTGACGATCACCTTAGAGGATGTACACCATCTGTTGGGCCTGCCGACAGATGGTGAGGTTGTCTCAAGCAGCCATGGAGGACACAACTACAGGGAGATAGTTGGTGACCTTTTAGGGGTTCAGCCAAATGCAGATTGCGATTTACATGGAGCATTATTGGGGCTACACTTTCTACAAGACCAGTTCGATGATTACGCCGTCCACGCCGGCACTGAAGTTGGACGTATCAGATACACTCGCGCACTCATTTTGCGCATCTTAGGTGGGATGTTGTTCGTCGACACCACTTCCAGCTTCGTGCCGGCTCGTTATTTGTTATTGCTGGATGATTTCGAGCGCACTGGCAGTTTCAGTTGGGGATCTGCTGTGCTTGCATCGCTGTACAGGGAGTTGTGTCGGGCTACACGTGCATCCTGACGTGATATGGGTGGATGTGCACTGTTGTTACAACTGTGGGCTTGGACAAGATTCCCCAGTATCTCGCCTGATCTGCCGCCTATTTAGGATCAAGATGACCTTCAGCACGAGATTTATGGACACAGGTATCGCAATTGTAGGGTTGTACTTATTGGTTGTTACTATAATTATCATAAATTTGTTGCTAATGCTTTGTTGTGGTAGGTTTAATGTGTATGCCACGCGTCAGACCAGATTCAGCCACATATGCAGATATCGTCATTATATGGATGTCATGCGTAGGAGACAAATTCATTGGAGGCCGTACGATATTGTCGACATAGTTAATGCAGTGGATGAGGACATGGCTAGACGTTGGTTGGCCGTTGGCCCCTTAATTTGTTATGAGATCGTCGTATACCAGCAACCAGATCATGTTTTGCGGCAGTTTGGATGGGACTAGCATATCCCAGACGAGCCGATTAATTGTAGTGAGTTGCTGACGATCAGTATAACTGGCAAAAGTGAGGTGGATTGGAGGCAGCGACATGAGTATTACATTGCCCAATGGGCGAACAGAGATGCCCTGATCTTGCAGAATCTGTCTCCTATGAGACGAGATGGTTATTTGTCCGCGAACAATGAGTACATGCAATGGTACTACTCTGTCACACGCTGATGGATGACTCGGAGAGCTGCGTGCAATTTTAACACTGGGGTCTTCACGAATCATTTCTGCATTTCATCATACAATAACATGTTAATTACTTTTGCAACAGTAAAACTTAATGAATTAAATAAAATTGAATTACCTACGATCACCAAACATATGAAATTAGAGTCAAGTTGCTTGTGGTCTTGAGATAGATTATGACTAACACATGTGTGTTGGTTGTTCCATATGCCTACAATCCATTCCTTGCCACCCTTTTTTTGGTATGCCCTCATCCTCCACACTTTTTGCAACTACGGTTGTGCGATGCTCACTCATGCAATATTGCTTTATTGCCATTTGCACATCGAACTTGCTTGGAAACACCTGACCCTTATATAACTCTTGACCCATCTCCCAATTAGGAACTTGCACTCCTTCCATGTCATCTAACTCCTCATTTGGGTGAGACCAATTAATATCCGTGTAATGCCTAATGTTAGACCAAAATGCTGCATTGGCCTCTGCTGTATAATCACACATTAAACACATTCATATGTTATACGGGCAAACATTTTAACACTACTGTTAAGCAAACAGTTTTGCATTCATACCTGCAACCGGAATCAGACCTTGCATTCCGACAATGCTCGGAGAAGGCATAGCAAAATCACGATCGAAATCACCATCTACATCTGTGTCTGATCAATCAGTATCTGGAACAACACCTTCATTAACCTCTTCTTCGAAACTCTCCATGGGAATATCTTCCTGCTCACCAGGCACAGTTTCTGCATCTTCTTCCTCGAAATCTTGTGCTGGTTGTTGTGTTGCTGGAGGTGGTGACAATGATACATCTCTAACTTCGGAATTCACCATCGGCTCTACGTTAAGGTCAATCGAACCAACGTTTCGTACAACATTACGACTGCTTGATTGTCCACCACAATTCACTTCAGCATACAATTCTATAAATCTCAGATCTCCTCCGTCAGATACGCATGCATCTATAACTAATTACAGATCACCATCATCTACAACATCCACACCAACCCATTGCACTGGGTTGTCGGACGCACATCGAGCACTCAATCGAGATACAGACTGACCCCGTTGTAATCTCAGCTTCTTATATATGATTTTCATCAAATCATCATAGCTGCACCCGGGAGGCATACGAAACATTTTGCTTTCTCCTTCAAATATTTGACCATTCGGTCCAATATATTTTCTCCCATTATAGTATACAATGGTAATCAAAACATTTCTACTAGCACTCATCTTGCAAAATCTTTCAAAAATATATAGACCGTTCAAATTTTTTTCACAATGTCTCGTGGGAGAAAAATGGTGGGGGTGGGTTTAAATAGGGGGGTGTCAGAGTAATTTGCTGGGCTGGGTAGCAAATTAGGGAGGGGGGTGCTGCAGTAATTCGCTGGGGTGGGTAGCAAATTAGGGGGGGTGCTGCAGTAATTCGCTAGACAGCGTAGCAAACTAGGATACCTAATTCGCTGGGGCCATAGCGAATTAGGGGGAGCTTGCCACGTGTCCTTGCTGCGTCAGGCGCCAGTCTGACCTGTTGACCACGTAATTCGCTGGAGGTGGTAGCGAATTACATGGCCACTACATTTCCGCCACGTCAGCATACGTAGTTCGCTACCAGTGCCAACGAACTATGCCGCATGGCAGTTTGGTATTTATTTTAGGTCGCGTGGCATTTGGGTAATATTTTTAAATATTTGTGCCACAATGGTCAATGTCTCGAACTAGTGGACCTTCTGACACATTTGGAAACAAATGCTAGCTCATAATCCAAAGTTTGAGTTGAAGAATGGTGAGGTAATGTTCTTACTCCTATTGTTTGTTTTCTAGCTTACAAAGTTAAAACAAATTAATAAGTGGCTTTCATCCCGTGCTGGCTGCAGCTGAATCTTATATATATTTTTTGCATTAGCTTTTGCGCACTAAACTTTTTTCCTACTCCATCTAATTTATTAACCTTTATATATTGGCTGCAGCTCACTTCGTACACTTTTATTCTATCTTATCTTAATTACATATTCTTTAACAATTTATTTATTCTTTTTTATAATTATTTTAAATATCTAGATATATTAGTTATTTTTTTACATACTCTTATTTAATTATTCTTTTTTTAAACAATAATGAAAAATAATTATTAACTACATATAAAAATAAAAACATAATTACAAGATTTAATGTAATTAATTTTTTTTATATGAAGTTGTTAAATAATCATACAACTAATAAATAGTATACAACACTAAAATGTTGGTCCCAAAACCTTAGGAAAATAAAAGATAAAGCAGCATGGACATGGACATTGACACTAAAATGTTATACATATACCCATTATGTTTGTAAAAAAAATTAAATAAATTTAAACTAATATGGTTATGGATAAGCTGACTTTCAACGATGAATCTAAATTTGTAAAAATGGAAGGTTCCAGATACCTTATCTTAAAGAATGTGACCTTGATGTTTTTTCTTACTCATGTTTTTCTTCTAGACTTTCTATTACTCATGTTTTTTCATTTGTTGGATTTACAATAGATTTTTCTTGTGGGTCCCCTACCTGGCTTAGGCTTACCCTCTAATTGCTTCATATTCCACCCGTCCTTGTTACTAGCTACTATTATCATTCAACAAAATTCATGTATGTTTTCTTAATTGTTAAATTATTCACTTGATACAAATGTCTAATGAGTGACTTATTATAAATTGTCTTGTATCTGTTTTTAATTTCTAAGATTCAAAAAAAAAAATCACTTGATGTTTAAAATTTGTTTAATTTTTAAGTTTTCATCTCTATATGATCAAATTATAAGTTTTAGTTCCTCCTTAATTTTTTTATAATGATTTATCATGAAAAATTTTGTAGTTGTTCAAAGAAAGTTTTACATTGTGTTTGTTTTGAAAACAATAGGAATACCCACAATAACCAAGAGGGGTGGGTGAATTGCTTTAAACTTAGTATTTTAAAAATTTATTTATAAAATCAGAGTCAAAGGATCTTAATCACTTTTAAACTAAGAATATTTTTAATCAATCAAATCACTCAGCTCAAGAAATCAATAGCTCAAAATAGAACTTGTTGAGTAATGATAATAATACCAAGATCAAATGAATAAGATAACTAATAGAGATAAGGGAATAGAAAAACAACCCAAGAATTTATACTGGTTTACTTCTCAAAAGAAGCTACATTCAGTTTCTTCTAATCAGCACTATATTAGAGTTCCACTATTATAAATTTCAATTCTTACAAGCTTAATAACAAACTCTCTTTATCAACTCTAGATAAAGAATAGAAATCTAAAACCCTATAGGTTTCCACCCTATTATAACCTTCAGCCTCTTCTTCAGATTTCCTTTCACCTTCAAAGGAAATACCAGCAACAGCTTCCCAAACTTCAGGAGTAATTTACATGGTTACTCCATTAACTTGGGACATGAATGTCCCATCCATAGAAGCCTTAGCACAGGTGTAGAACACCTTCACTAATTCAGGGTAAAAAGTACCCTTCATCTCAACAAACCTTTTCAATACCTGGGTTTCAACCATAGCATGGAATTGAAAACCTTCTCTAATAAACCAGTCAAGGTCAAGGTGTTTGGGAGGACAAATGAGTTTGGTGGCATTAAACTGAAGGTAGGTCATTTTATCTCTCTCAGCAAGAAACCAATGATCTAACCTATTCACAGCAGGGTTAGAGGTTTCAATAGTCTTTCTCTTAGAGGATTTGGATCTCTTAGGTGCAAACATAGTGAATTTGGGATGAAAGGCTATTGGACAGAGTTTCTGGACTCAGAGGAAAGAAAGAAAAACATAGCAGTGCTTAAGATTGAAGATGATAATGGTGTGATTTCTTCCTTGAACATAGGTTGTATTTATAGAAGATTTTGAGCTCCAAAGTTCAAATTTGAAATGAGTAACAATTATTTTGAATTAACCCACTAACTTTAAAGCACAAAAGATTGAAATTTGAATTAGTTGACGGTTGGGCAGTTACAAATTCCAAGAAAATCTTGTAGATTCTACAATAACTCCATAAATAATCGATTATATGCTTATATAATCGATTAATTCATAAGCAAAATCAGTTTCTGCAGAAGCTGTAATCTATTATTTCTACAAGTAATCTATTATTACAGAGAGAATTCGAGTTTCAAACATTTTTTTAATCAATTTAATTGATTACCATTCACTGTAATCGATTATTCCGGTGAATTGAATCTTTGTAAAAGAATTTCTAGGTTGAGTAATCAATTAATCCGATGGCTTAATCGATTATTCCAGAGAAATTCATTTTCTGAAATGATTTCCTATGAAGAATAATTGATTATCCTGGTTATGTAATCGATTACATTAGCATAAATTTCATTCTTAACAATGTTTCAAGTTCATTTAATCGATTAATACGTGTTTTAATCGATTATTCCAGTAATATCAGAATAAACAATATTTATGCAGTACAATTTCAAAATTTGTAAGCACGTGTGATGATTAATCTAGTAAGAAGATATTTCAAATAGATAAGCACATAGCAATCATGCTAGCAAATGTTAGACTCATCAAGGATACCTAGCATATGTCTAAGAGTATAGAATCTATCTCTAGCCAAAGGTTTAGTAATATCAGCCAATTGATGGTGAGTATCGATGAAGTCAATTTTGATGTTACCTTTTTGGATGTGATCTCTAAGGAAATGATGTCTTATCTCAATGTGTTTGGTCCTTAAGTGCATTATTGGATTCTTGGAAATGTTGATGGCACTTGTGTTGTCACATAGCAGAGGTATTTCTTTTAATTCTACACCAAAATCTTGCAATTGTTGTTTTAACCAAAGGTTTTGAGCACAATAACTTCCAACAGAGATGTACTCAGCTTCAGCTGTAGATAAAGCAACACAAGATTGCTTCTTGCAATGCCAAGATATTAGTGAGCTGCCTAGTAGGTGACAAGTTCCACTAGTGCTTTTTCTATCCAATTTGCACCCTGCAAAGTCAGAATCAGAATATCCTACTAAATTAAGTGGTGCACCTTTAGGATACCAAACACCAACTTTTGGTGTTGATTTGAGATATTTGAGGATCCTTTTGACTGTAGTGAGGTTTGATTATTTGGGATTTGCTTGATATCTTGCACATAAACACACTCAACATAATATCAGGTCTACTAGCTATCAAATACAGTAAAGATCCAATCATTCCTTTAAATCTTGACTAATCAACTTTCTTTCCTTTTCCATCTGAATTAAGATAAGTTGATGTTGGCATTGGGGTCGCAGCATCTTTGATTTTATCCATTTCAAGCTTTTAGAAATGTCCCATTCTTCATTTGCTTCACTTGAAGTCCAAGAAAGAATGTTAACTCCCCCATCATTGACATTTCAAACGCACTCTGCATAGAGATAGAAAATTATTTGCACAGTAATTGATTAGTTGCACCAAAAATTATATCATCAACATATACTTGAACTAATAAGATATCATTGCTTTGCCTTTTGATGAACAAGGTTTTATCAACATGTCCTCTTGTGAAAGATTGTTCAAGCAAAAATCTGCTTAATCTCTCATACGAAGACCTTGGAGCTTGTTTTAAACCATAAGAGCTTTCTTAAGTTTGAAAACATGGTTTGGATATTTGAAGTCTACAAAACCAGGAGGTTGCTCCACATAGATTTCCTCCTCAATATATCCATTTAAGAAAGCACTTTTAACATCCATTTGAAAAAGTTTGAAATCCATTAAACATGCATATGCAAGTAATAACCTAATGGTTTCCATTCTTGCAACTGGTGCATAGGTTTCCTGATAGTCAATGCCTTCCTCTTGGTTGTAACCTTTTGCAACCAATCTAGCTTTGTTTATGACTACGATTCTATTCTCATCAAGTTTGTTTCTAAAAACCCATTTAGTGCCAATAGGTTTGAGAGAAGGTCTAGGAACAAGTTCCCAAACTTCATTTCTCTTAAATTGATTCAATTCATCATGCATGGAATACATCCAATGTTCATCAATTAAGGCTTGATCAATGTTCTTAGGTTCTATTTGTGGAACAAAAGCCATATTACAATAGAGATTTTTCAATGATGATCTAGTAGATACTTCCTTTGAAACTTCACCAATGATATTGTCAAGGGAGAGATTTCTTGTAGTTCTCCAATCTTTTGGCTCTTGGACTGGTGTTGATTGTTTAGCTTCAACTATTAGTTCTTCCTTTTCTTCATCCATTGAATCATTAAGTTGAATGAACTCCTCCAAAGGACCTATATGAATCACCTCACCATTTTTTCCATCACATATCATGCAGCAACTGTCATTAAATGACACTTTGAACCCTTTATCACAACGTTGGCTTATACTTAGGAGATTGTGTTTTAAACCTTCCACATAAAGAACATTTCTGATCATGGTTTTAAAATTGTCTCCTATATTTCCTTCTCCAATTATCTTCCCTTTGTTGTTGTCTCCATATGTGACAAATCCATCATCTTTAAGAGTCAAATTTGTGAGCATTGATATGTCATCGGTCATATGTCTACAACATTCACTATCAAGATACCATAATGAAGATCTTGCTCTTAGACATACCTGCAAAATTCAAATCAATTTATAAAGGAAGGTACCCAATTGAGATTGGGTCCATAAGGGTTAGCTATTTTCCTTTTCTTTGGTACCCAAATGCATTCTCCGTTTGGCACATAGAATCTCCTAGCATAGCATTTATTAGATGTGTGACCTTTCTTCATACAATAGTTACAAGTTACAGTTTTTGATACTCTTTCAAAATAAGTCATGTGATTAAACCTTTGTTTTGGAACATCTATTTGATATTTCTGTTTTGGATGCACAAACTTGGTTTTTTTCATAAGGTTTTGATCCATGTTTGTAACCCAATCCAGAAGTATCTCCAACATATTTTTGCACACTTAGCATTTCAGCCAAATTTGCGTTTTCCTTTATAAAGCCTTATCAAGAGATCAACCAAGTAATTATTTTCTGAAAGTACTACCATATGTTTTTCACCTTGACTTTTTTTGAACTCATCAAACTCTTTTTGCAAATCATTGTATTTGTCAACATTAGATGAAGAAGAAGCACATACACATCCATTCATTTTGTAACTTGAAACAAGTTTTTCATTTTCTTCTTTCAGGTTACAAATATCAGTTTGCAATTCTGCAATTTTTGTGACATGCCATCTAAGATTTCCTTTTAGCCTATTATTGGATTTTGCAAGCTTTTAAGCCTCTTCATGCATTTCTTGAAAAACATCAACAACTTGATCAAATTCAGAGTTTACCTCAGTTTCAGCACTTGAGGATTCATCATCTTCATTAATTGTGGAAGTTAAACACACATTTGCTTCTTTTTTTTCAGTTGATGATTTAGAAGTTGTTGACTCATTGTCTTCCCAAGCTATGTAGGCTCTCTTAGGCTTTCCTACTTTCTTTATCTTGTTTTCACCTTGTTGCTTTTTCAAAAAAATAGAGCATTCAGATTTAATGTGGCCAGACTTACCACGTTCAAAGCAAGTGAAATTGTTGTCACTCCTTTTGTTGTTATTCTTTGTGAGCTTTCTTTTCTTGTCTCTTTTCAAGAACTTGCTGAACTTTTTGACAATTAGATTCATGTTGTCTTCTTCATCTTCTTCACTTGAGTCTTCCATCTTTTGCATCTTTGAGGATGCAACTTTCAAAGCTATGCTTTTTTGTTTCTTTTCTGCATCTTCTGCATTGGTTAGTTGTGACATTTCAAGTTCATACTCAAGAAGCTTACCAAATAGTGTAGCCATGGACATTTTGGATAGATCTTTTGATTCTTTGATTGCTGTCACCTTTGGTTGCCATGGTCTTGTGAGACACTTCAAGATTTTGATGTTCAACTCTTCAGAATCAAAGATCTTTCCAAGACCAAGAAGATGATTTACTATGTGAGTGAATCTTGTTTGAAGCTGAGATATGCTTTCAGTGGAGTTCATCTTGAACATTTCATACTCATCGATTAAGGCATGTTTTCTTGATCTTCTTACTTTGTCTGTACCTTCATGAGTTATCTCCAGCATTTTCCAAATCTCCTTTGCACTTGTTCACCTAACAGTTCTAAAGAATTCATTAGAGGAAAGTGCAGAAGTAATCATATTCTTAGCTTTAAAATCATATTGAACAACTTTCTTTTAAGCATCAGTCATTTCATCCCATTCTTTGGGAATAATATTATTATCAACAATTTTTCTAGGAATAACAGGACCTTTTTCTATTGCATTCCAAGCACCTGGGTCATTTGATTGAATAAAGATTTTCATTCTATTTTTCCAAAAACTGAAGTGCTCTCCTTCAAACATCGGAGGACGGTTGAGGGAGGCACCTTCCTTGAAGGTAATTTGTGTGGTATTCATTTTATTTTAAAGAAAGATAGTGATCTTGAATAACACTGAATAACTTGCTCTGATACCAATTGAAAACAATAGGAATACCCACAATAACTAAGAGGGGGAGGGGTGAATTGGTTTAAACTTAGTATTTTAAAAATTTATTTATAAAATCAGAGTCAAAGGATCTTAATCACTTTTAAACTAAGGATGCTTTTAATCAATCAAATCACTCAGCTCAAGAAATCAATAGCTCAAACAAAACTTGTTGAGTAACGATAATAATACCAAGAACAAATGAATAAGATAACTAATAGAGATAAAGGAATAGAAAAACAACCCAAGAATTTATACTGGTTCACTTCTCAAAAGAAGCTACATCCAATTTCTTCTAATCAACACTAGATTAGAGTTCTACTATTATAAATTTCAGTTTTTACAAGCTTAATAACAAACTCTCTCTATCAACCCTAGATAAAGAATAGAAATCTAAAACCCTATTAGACTTCTAGTGAACAAAAACCAGAGAACACTACTTTGTTCTTCCCTAAAGAACCTTACTCTAGCATAAGCTTCAAAGAACCCTTTACAATAACATCAAATAAAAAACATTACAAAAATGAATTTACAACCAAAGATAATGGAGAGAAACAACCTGATGATCCAATGAATATGAATGCATGTGAGTTACCAATCAGAGTTGAATTGCAGAAAAATAATTTCAGATCATGCTCTCCAAAACTTCTTTGGAACCTCTTGCCCCAAGAAATCATTCAATACCCATGAAGATTAAAGAGTGAGACAAGAACTTAGTTAACCCAAAAAATCACTTTCTAACTTTGAGAAGGCTTATGTATATTCAGAAAATTCAAAGTATTCAAGTTAAGTTTCAAGACAAGTCTTCTTCCTATTTATAACAGCTTTGGTAACAAACTGTAATTGATTACACGTACCAAATAATCGATTAAAATGACTAATGTAATCGATTAAACTATTACTTAATCGATTAAAGTGTTCAAAGCTTCATTTTGGGTTTTACAACGAACAAAATAATCAATTAACCCGCGCTATAATCGATTAAATCAGTGAAGTTTTATTTCTGAAGCAGCTTGTGTAATTGATTAAAGCAATGAAAACATGCTTTTCTAAATAGCTTATGTAATCGATTACGATTATTGACAATCGATTAAAGCAACAATGCATAACTTTCATTTTACACTATATAATCGATTACAAGAGTTATGTAATGGATTAATATGTTCATCAAAGCTTTTCCAGATTTAAAACGAAGCAAATAATCGATTAAACTACTGTGTAAATGATTATGTGCATGCAATGCAAGGATCAAAAGATTGACCTCTCATACACTTCATTTTAATTATAATCTTCAAGGCATGTGAAAAGTTCAAAACTTTCTTCTAAATCATAAGTTTCATTCTTCTTGTTGCTCCTCCTATATCCAACATGTTATAATAAACAAAATTTGTTATAATTATATATATGTATGTATGTTTGTAAATATGATCTGCATTATGTTATCTGAAATGACTCCCTATTTCCTCTAGTTCATGCTCTATCCAATTCCTTCCCCTGCTCAACTTCTTACTCCTTTCTGGATATATGCATATTACTGCTTTAGTGTGTGCTCCATAACTTCATGTATGCATTTTACTTGATGTCTTCAACAGTTGAATGCATGTTCAAAAATATGCTCTTTTATTAGGTACAAATGGAATTTCAATGAAGTGGCTCTTGACAGAAGCTTGGACTAGTTTGAATCTTACTGGCCATTTTTTGGTGGTTTTGGTAAGTTATTTTTATTAACTTGTTTACTTGAACTCTATTAAGTATAGTTGTTTGTTTAGCTACTAGAGAATTTTATATGTTTAGATCATGTGCAGTTTTGATTATTTTTATTGGTTGAGATCAAAACAACTTATAATACTAACCTTTGAAGGAAGACCAATTCCTTTTTTTGTGTTTTTTTTCTAGTAATAGGTAAATCATTAATCAGTCTAATTCACTTGGATGTTATTAAGCAGAATGCCATATTCATATGTAAAATTGACTCCTTGGCTGTTGAAATTTAAAATTCATTCTAAATTCTATCCTTTTGAAGAATATTGAACATGGAACAAAATTTGTATATTATAAATAATGCTCTATCTTCTGATTCACTTCATGTTTGAGATTATTATGTAAGTTATGTCCTTAATTGGTGCTGAGGGGCATTTAGAATCCTTAATTTTTTTTATTTTTAAAAAAGACATTCTAAGACGATTATCAGGAAAATCGTCTTAGAATGGACAATTATAAGACGGTTTTACCTAAGAACTATCTTATAATGACTGTTTTTATTTTTTATTTTATTTTAACATGATGATTCTAAGACGATTCAAAAGTATAACCGTCTTAGAAAGGTCACATTCTAAGACGGTTATACCTAAGAACAGTCTAAAAGTCATTGTTTTTTTTGTTTTAACACAATGATTCTAAGACTGTTCTAAGACATAACCATTGGACACAATCAACTTCTAACTGTTGGACGTAGTGGGTTTGAGAGAGAAGGATTCAGTGTTGGGTGCTTGAAGTATTACACCAAGAGACATCAAATGTGGAATGCTTAACAATGTTACCTTTAGCTTAGGGAAAACCCTAATGATATAGCAAGCTATTGGGCTCCAGCCCATATGGGCCTATATAACTATGTATTAACGTATTGAGCTTGTATGTGAACATATTTATATTTAATATATATGCTAAATATCTTCAACAATCTCCTCCTATGTTCACCATACATCACAATCCATAAGGTAGTCATTGTAATGTTCAAACGAACATGAATCATCCACATCAAGCCCAAGACAATCAACTCGGATCGGTCAAATAGTTTTAATAATAAAACATTAAACTTAAACAACATTTGCAATCAAACTAAATGAATCATCATTCTCATGAATTTGTTCTGAGATCCATATATCAATATAAATACCAAGAGTTTAAGATTAAATCTAAATTCATCCAAATCCCAACATCTAAAAAACAATCTCAAAATCAGTTCACAACCAACATATGCATAACAGTCAAGTATAAGTAGACCATTCAAAATAGTCTAAGGCCTTGCAAATATAAGAAAGAAGCATAACAATCATAATGTTCACAAAATATAAATAACAAAATGTAAGTCTCAAGTAAATGGACACCAACATAATGGGTAATAGCAGGTGAACTACCAAGTTCCCTACTACTCTAAATGATATATTCATATATCAAGCTAGTCGTCCTCCTCAGGATCCCACTTAGTAAGCTCTCTTCCATCTCTTTCATCCCCTGTAGAATGTCAAATATGAATTTCATATTATCATGAATTCAATCATTTGAATAAACAACTAAAAATGTCTAGTTCTACTAAAAGAACCTAGCATCATATCATCAAGCAAAGAAGAACATATATCAATGTCATAAAGCATCGTAATATCAATATCATGTTCATAAGCATCAAGTCAGTTTCATAAATTATAAACAAGGCCTAAATAGTTCAAGTTATAAAGAGTCATAAACTTAAGTTTATATGTAAGAGAGTAATGATTGTCTTGTTTCACAAAATAAGTCACATCACTTACAATAACCTAGTCTTGTAATGTCAAGTTTCAATTAAAAACAAGTGTAACGAACCGCCTCATCGCTACGGTATCACAAACTCTAGACGTGTAAATTTCAAATTTTAATGAAAACTACATTAATCTGATTATGAAAATGGTAGTAAGTTTTTCACAATAATATAATCATCATACACACGATATAACTACAACAATTGAATACATATGTATACATATACTATATCAGTACTCATCATTCTCCTGTTTAGAACTTAATTTATTTTTTACATGTAATTACAATTCAAAATATACATGTCTACAAAAAGGATTAAGGGACTAACTATGAAAGAGTTAATTAACAACACACAACTCTTCCAAAGAGAGTTCCAACGTCATTACGTCGGCTTGACGGCTCCAACAAAAAGAAGATCTCTCTCCAAGGTCACCTACTACTGCTCATCTGCTCCCACGAACGAAAGTTCGCGATCATCACAGGTACCAACCACACGGTACAACAAATGCAACAATGAGTTTATTATATAAAATCAACATCAGATAGCAGCAATTGGGAAGGAAACAATTTTACCCATCACAATCATTAACAAAAATCCATGATTCCAATACACACTCAACAAACCAATCATCCAATGCATTTCACAACTCAAACAATCATGCATAGAATAATGCATGCACCTAACTCATCTATCAGCATGCAATGTGGTACCATCTCCGGAAATTGCCTCTCACAGGAAAAATGATTCACCGCCTATCAGGGTCACTGTGTCGTGCACTGGCCATTCCCCCACTCGGTGATCAGCCAGCGTCGCAAGGGAATTCCAAACCTGATGACCCTTTAGTACCTGCGTTCTCAACCCACTGAAACCCACAGGTACGCGAGTGCCTTCATTCTATTTCCACACATACAAATGAAGTATGAAACATGGGCATCATCAATGCATGACCCTGCTAGGAACAAATCCTTCCTCGCAAGGGTAACCCGTCATGCACCCTCCATGTACATACATAACACACAAATGTGGGCTCACCGATGCACTGACCGTGGCTAGGAACAAATCCATCCTCGCAAGGGTAACCAACCGGTCATTGCATCCCACGTGTACATACGCATCCTACAACCATGGGCACCATCAATGTATGACTTGGCTAGGAACAAATCCTTCCTCGCAAGGGTAACCCGCCATACACCCCCCTTGGGTATCCATGTATATCCACACACAATGACATTGTTCATATCAATATTATCTCTCATCAATGTCATTATCAATCTCAACATCATATCATCTCAATATCATCATCATGCATATCAATATTATCTCATTTCAACATCATCAACCACGTCAACATTATCTCATTTGAACATCATCAATTACATCAATGACACCTCAATTTCAATATCATCAACGACATCACAAGCAATCACATTTCACATCTATACATAATACATATGCCTAAGATTCACAGTCCCCAGGTCTTCAGACAATCCAAATTTCATACATTAACAATTCATCATATCACAAGACTGATATTTTTAGGAAAATTCTAAATTAAAGAGGAGAACTACAACATATAAAACACACTCTTGTGCCCATTTAAAAATTTAATAAAGAATTAAATAGGAAAACATATTATAAAATTTTGGGTAGAGTCTCCTCTGTAATTAAGACTTTTCCCAAAAATCCAATCATTACAATAATAATATCAATTATATCAATCAACAAGCCAATTCATCGCATCCCATTAGTTAAAAACACAATTTTTCTTGAAAATGAGCACACATAGGAAGAAACACACATCAATCATAAATACATCGCATCCCATTAGTTAAAAACGTAGTTTTTCTTAAAAACCAACACACAACAGGGATAGGCAGTTATCTTCATAGTTGGCCTCCCTAGCCCCCAACTATGGTATCAAAACTGTAACTAGGTAATAAACTCTCCTTACCTATCCAGGGGTTCTTCTTGTTACATCCTAGCGGTGTTGTTTCGTGATACTTCTAATACGCATGCTTGTCTGAAAGCAGGGCTTTATATACCAAATTAAAGATAACTTCGTATAGATTTCAAAGACATACTTAACCTTAACATTCGGGATCAAATACCCACTCAAATTTAAAAAGAGGTTAAAATGGTGTTTTGGGAGTTCACATCAAAAGACATCATTTTGAAATTCCGATCACACCAATGTGATCAGGGTTCAACAAGGATCACATAAATGACATTAGTTTCATAAAAAGGAGACTTTTACAACATCTCATTTTCAAAGGAAGTGTAAAACTCCTAATAACAGTATCCAAAACATAAGAGACACTAATAAAAGCTTAAACTAGCTAGGAGAAGATAAAGGAAACCAAGGCTACCTTAAGGAAACCAAGAAAGGACGATTGGGAGCTCCGTTCTCTACCAAAAATTTGAGAAGAGTTTCGAAGATTCCGCTCCGATTAAAAGATTCTTCACCGCGCCGGGGTCTCGTGGCAAGCAACGACGTTCTGTGGTTGTCTTCGGTGGCTGTGGGTGGTGGAGGAGGGTGGAGGGAGGTTAGGGAAGGCTTGTGGGAGGAAAAATCCTCCATTTTCATGACTTGGAAGCTTAAAAATGTATTCAGCACTGCCTCCACTCGCCCAGGCGAGCAAAAATTGCCTGTAAAACTCGCCTGGGCGAGCTGCCCAAATTTTAGAATTTTCTGCTTCAGTGAAAAATTAATTTCTCACGTTACAGACATTATTTTAACAATCCCAATGGTCAAAAGTTATATATATATGGTTTAGGAATCTTGATCTTAAAATTTGAAGGAGATCCAACGGTTAACCAATCTAGAATTATTTTTTTACTAAAACAGGTTTTCGGGTCAAATTCAGAATCACTCAATTACAACGCAGTTCAAACAAACTCCACATAACTTGACATCTACACCAAGAAATTGCACGTGAATAATTCACATAACATTTCAACTAATCTAAACTAATCAAATAATCAAATAACACAAGAAATACATTAAACATCTATTTTCAGTTATCGAAATTTTAGGGTGTTACAACAAGACCACTAGGCTTCTTATATAATCAACTATTTCTATGTTTCAATTTGGAATGTCACAGTTACTAATTCCTTAAAGTCAAATAATCTAGCATCAAGTTTGGAATGAGATCATTTAACCAAAAGGATAGGCCAACCTGGCAGTATTGTATCATCAAGTTTGGAATGACACAAGCTTCCCAGATAGAACTTTTGAATTAGATTAAAATCATCTCATGAAGTTTGGAATGAGTTAACTCACCCTTTTCAAAATAGTTAGCAACCAAGATCATCGATGAAAAATATAAGATGTGCTTATCATTTGGCCAGCAAAGGAAGATTCGATAATTTAAAACACACAATTAAAGGTAAGTGAATGATAATTAAGACTTGTCTACATAGTCTTTAACCCCATTTCCCCCACTGTTTTGAATAATCGATGTTCAGGCAAACCTTTTGTGAGAGCATCGACTATGTTATCCTTCGATCTCACATCGACCAAGGTGATAACTCCTTGTTCTCTCAGATAATTCAACAATGCATATCTCAGTATCATATTTCTTCTCTTTGAATTAAAGAGAACATTCTTTACAACTTGGACTACTGCTTGATTATCACAAAATAAACTTAAAGAATTAATCTTTAGTTGAGTCAAAGGAATATCCATAATCAGATTCTTTATCCACTCTGCCTCTTCACTAGCTGAGGCTAAAGCAAAAACTTCTGATTCCATTGATGACAACGCAATACAAGTCTATCTTTTGGATTTCCAAGTAACAGCAGCTCCACCCAGAGTGAATACATATCCACTGGTGGATTTACTATTTCCAATTTATGAACACCATGAGGCATAAGAATATTCATCCAAAATTAGAGGATAACCAGAATAACATAGAGCATAATCTTTAGTACCTTTAAGGTATCTCATCAACCTACTGAGGGCATCCCAATGCTCTTTACTAGGATTACTAGTGAAACGACTCAACTTGCCAACTGTAAAGGCTATGTCAGGTCTAGTGCAACTTATAGCATACATGAGACTACCTATCAATTTTGAGTATTTTAACTGATCCACATTGGCCCCTTCATTAGGACGTAGTCTTTTGTTATAATCATATGGTGTCTCACTCGATTTACAGTCATTGTATCCCCAGGTAGAAAGTAGCTTCTCAATATAATGAGTTTGACTAAGGGAGATAACTTGCCTTTCAAAGCTTACGTTCATACCAAAAATGGTATTAGCTATACCAAGATCATGTCAAATTCTTTAGCTAAAGTGGTTTTCACATCACTCACTATTGAATGATTGAAGCCAAGAATTAACATGTCATCAACATACAAGCATATGATGACTATCTTATTTGACATGAAACGATAATAAAGGCATTTATCTAAATAACCGGACTAAAAGTCATAGCTCTTTACCACCTTGTCAAACTTAAGATGCCATATCTTAGGTGCTTGTTTAAGACCATACAAAGATTTGTTTAATTTACAAACTTTTTCTGAAGGCCTTTCATTACATACCCTTCAGGTTGTTCCATGTAGATTTCTTCATTTAACTTCCATTTAAGAAAGTTGTATTTACATCCATTTGATGCACCACAAAGTGTTCAATAAATGCCAAAACAATAAGAATTCTTATAGTTGACAAATGACATATAGGTGAATAAATGTCGAAAATGTCTATTCCACTCTGTTGTTTAAAGCCTTTAGCTACTAAATGTGCTTTTTATCTAGCTATTGATCTGTCACTATATGGTAAGTGACAAAGTCCTCACCAAAACTTTTAGGAACTTTATCACTTGTATATTTTCTATCTGGGATTGGTTCAATAGCCAGTTGTGTGAGATTAGTGTTAGAAGGACAAGCTACAGATTCTACAGGAAATTCTGAAATCATATATGTAGATCCAAAAACCTTCAAGTCAAGTTTGCTAACAAACTTCTACTCAAAGAATTATGCATCTCTAGATTCTATCACTGTGTTAGTAGATAGATCCAAAAATCTATCTGCAACACTATCTTCTTCACTACCTAGATATGTTAGATACAGGGGGAGCTTGAAGAAGGATCAAGATGTATGTTGATCTGGTACAAGGGATCGACAACATGTTCCGGCTTATTTACAGGTTTCGCCGGTCCCTCAAGTCCCTATTTATCCTACACAGTCAAGAAACATAAGCGAACGACCATCTTAACTTTATATGAGAAAAATAATTCTTAAATGAGAAGCAACAAGGCAAAAATGAAATACCTTATTCACAATAGGTTGTACATGACACTTTGTGGTGTGCAACAGATATATCTCTATTGGCAGAGCTCCTCAACGCCTGAATACATGACAGAGCTCCTCAATGCCTGTATTCCTCTATTGGCCAACAGATATATCTCAAATCACAGCATACATTCATCCAATACAGATGCACCCAATATCAATATAAGCAATGCAACAGCCAATGCATGCATCATGAATCATGACCAACACTCCCCAGGAGTGTGGTGTGCAACCAAAACGGGAATTCATTCCCAAGGACACTGAACTTACCTGGCAAAGGATCCCTCTGCAGTTCCTTCCCTGGTCTGTGGCTCCCACCACCAATAATCTCACAATCAAGGCCTAATCAAGGCACATGCAATTTCATATCAAAATCAAGCCAACAGGCATCCAAGCACAGAACATATCATATACAGAATTCCTCTATCCTAGGGTTCAATCAAGTCTAGCCCATATTAGGCTACTCATAGACCCTTTCAAGGTCTACCTAGCCTGCATACTAAACATTTGAGTCATCCCAGACTCAATGCAACACATGCCTGAGCACACTCATATCAGCCTCATACTCCAGATATCCATGGAACTGTCTAACCTCAACACAAGCACCGTTCAATTAGCCTCTCAGGCTCATACCAGCCCAATCAAGGCTCTAGCATATCTGAGAACCATCAACAAGTGACTCTACACAAGTCACACAGGCATATACAGAGACATGATTCAAAGTTATCCAATTCAAAAACTAAAAGCTAATCCTTCATCACTACAAAGTCCTGAGTAATTTCCTCTATAGGACCCTGGGCTAATTCTAGCCCTAGCTCAGTGTGGGTCACAATATCCAGAAAACCCCAAATTCAAAAACAACCAAAGAAACTTGAGTTTCTTACCTCAGTGGCGACCAGAAAGGCTGGAGGACAGCTTTCCTTAGCTCTGTCGTCCATTCTGCGCCTTGGGTCCTTGCTAACACTCAAGTCTCAGAGGTTTTCCTTGAGAAACCAATTCTCACTCACAAGGGGTTTTTCAAGAGAGAAAATGAAGGATTATAGCTTTCAAAGGTTTCTCTCAAGTTTAATGGTCATAGGGAGGTATTTAGATCAAGCAAAGAGGTTCTAGGAAGCTTGGGGAGGTCAACAATGGAGGTTAGGGGCTGAGGGAAGAAGAAAACTGTTTTCTCCCTCAGGTTTTCACGTTCTTGACCTTATATACTCAGCCTGCCCGAGGACTAGCGTGATCCGCGCCACCTCCGGCGCGATCCGCGCCACAATGTCGATGATCTGACGCTAATAACGCCATCCCCACGCTAACAGCGTCAACTTCCCGAACCTGTGGCGCTATCCGCGCCACACTGGCGCCATCCGCGCCAACTCCCTCAACCAATTGGCGCTATCAGCGCTGCTCCTGGCGCTGATCGCGTGGAAAACCAAAGAAATTGGGTTTTCTAGATCACTTATGGCGCGATCCGCGCAAACCTTGGCGCTACCCGCGCCAACCTCTCGATCAATCCACGCTACCTGCGCCATGGCCACGCTGAAAATGTGAACTGGCCGAACCTCTGGCGCCACCAGCACCGTCCTAGTGCCATCAGCGCCACAGCGAATGGGTCTGGCGCGACCCGCGCCGCACCTAAAACCAGGTTTTTAACTGAAGAAACCTCGTGCCAAAGGTGAGGGTCCTTACATTCACCCCTCCTTTTTAGGAATTTTGTCCTCAAAATTCAAAAACATACCTGTTAGCCAACTCGGGATACATCTGTAGCAGCTCCTGCTCCCGCTCCCAAGTTGCTTCCTCAGGCGTCTTACCTTCCCATTGTACCTTTACTATGGGAATGGTCTTGCTGCGGATCTGTTTCTCTGTTCGGTCTAGAATCCTTAAGGGCTATGTAGGACTCGTAAGATTCTCCCTGATCTGAACTGTGTCAGGCTCTACCACGTGTGAGGGATCTGCTACATATTTCCTCAACTAGGACACGTGGAGCACATCATGCAAACCTGACAACTAAGGAGGCAAAGCTAGCTTGTATGCCACTAGTCCTATCCTCTCAAGGATCTGATAAGGACCAATGAACCTAGGACTCAGCTTCCTCACGCCCATAGCTCGTCCTACGCCCGTCACTGGAGATAACCTCAGAAACACATGATCACCTTCTTCAAACTGCAAGGGTCTGTGCTTCTGATCATAATAGCTCCTTTGTCGACTCTGAGCCTTCATTAGCTTGTCTCGGATCATCTTGATCTGCTCAGAGGTCTCTTGAACCATCTCCGATCCAAGGAGCTGCTTTTCTCCTACCTCTGTCCAACATATGGGAGTCCTGCACCGTCGGCCATACAAAGCCTCATATGGTGCCATGCCCAAGCTGGCATGAAAACTGTTGTTGTATGAAAACTCCACCAGAGGTAGATATCTGTCTCAGCTAGTACCTTTCTCCAAGGCACACGCTCTTAGCATATCCTCTAAGGTCTGTATGGTCCTTTCCGTCTGACCATCTGTCTGAGGATGATAGGTTGTGCTGAGTCTCAGCTGGGTCCCAAAAGAATCTTGAAGTGCACCCCAGAACCTTGAGGTGAACTTCGGATCTCTATCACTGATAATACTGTCAGGGACTCCATGTAATCTTACAATCTCCCTGACATATAGCTGGGCTGATAAACACGTTGTCGACACGCACCAAAACAATTTTACTAAGCTAATTCTGTAGCACAGAGCTAACCTAGGTCGACTCAGAGACACGATCAATATGGTTCTAGCTTCAATTTAATGGTAACAGTAAGGGGGGAATTTTAACAAACAGTTTGTATGCGTAAGTAAACTTGCAAAAACGTAAACTAAAATTAAAGAGC
>PYAF01004736.1:60811-79705 GCA_007407185.1 Glycine tomentella | reverse complement strand
AAGATTGAAATGCAAATGAATGACAAAACTCAGGTTGAATGCAAGTCAAATATGCAGAACAACTTTCCTAGACCTTTGTGAAAAAGTAGTTTGCTTCACTAACAAAACTAGTAACCCATGGATGGCTTAATGGAAGCAAAGCTCAAATAACCCAGAAGAATGCCTTATTGATTTCTTAGAAAGCTCAGAACATTGAAAAGTTTTAATATCAATCTCAATCTCTGTTGTGTTTTATCACAAAAGGCAAGGGTTATATATATAGTTATTTTCGTAACTAAAATAATCAATTAAATAAGCTCCAGACGCTCCTATAATCGATTAAAAGCGACCTTTGGATTTCCAGAATTTCAACAAACGGGTCAAATAGTCGATTAACCCGTGGTGTAATCGATTACATCAGTTTAAGCAAAATTTCCGTTTAAGTAAAATAATCGATTGCATTACATGGTAATCGATTAAGCCAGAGCAAGCCTAAATCTGGATAGTGTAGATTAATCGATTACAATCCACCATAATCGATTAAGCCAGCGTGAGTGCAAAACATGATTTAAACTATATAATCGATTACAATGAGTGGTAATCGATTAAGCCAAAGTGACTGTCTTTTCTAAACAAGCATGTAATCGATTACAATATCATGGTAATCGATTAAACCAGTCATAAGGCTAAATCCTAAGTATGTTGAGATTCATGTAATCGATTAATACGATGGAATAATCGATTAAAGTGTTCATGTTTGATTTTCCAGAAAACTTATGAACAAAATAATCGATTCATTCAATTCAATAATCGATTAAAGCAGTGCTAGGCTATTTTTCCAAAATATTTAGCTTTTTCTTTAGTTTCAAATTAATTACTTAAAGACTTATATGATGCAATGCTATATGAATGATATGTAACTAAAACTTGGATCATCACAATGCTTTCAGACCTTTTACATTTAAATTAAAAACATCACTTCTTCAAATCTTGATCCATGTTGAAAGCCAAAACCTCCAAGTCTTGAACCTTGCTTGAATCTTCACTTGATCTTCATTCAGCTCCCCCTCAAATCAACAGTCCGTTCTGCGCCTTGGGTCCTTGCCAACACTCAAGTTTCAAAGGTTTTCCTTGAGAAACCAATTCTCACTCACAAGGGGTTTTTCAAGAGAGAAATTGAAGGATTATAGCTTTCAAAGGTTTCTCTCAAGTTTAATGGTCATAGGGAGGTATTTAGATCAAGCAAAGAGGTTCTAGGAAGCTTGGGGAGGTCAACAATGGAGGTTAGGGGCTGAGGGAAGAAGAAAATTGTTTTCTCCCTCAGCTTTTCACGTTCTTGACCTTATATACTCAGCCTGCCCGAGGTCTGGCGCGATCCGCGCCACCTCCGACGCGATCCACGCCACAATGTCGGTGATCTGGCGCTAACAGCGCCATCCCCATGCTAACAGCGTCAACTTCCCAAACCTGTGGCGCCATCCGCGCCAACTCCCTCGACCAATTGGCGCTATCAGCGCTGCTCCTAGCGCTGACCGCGTGGAAAACCAGAGAAATTGGGTTTTCCAGAGCTGTTCTGGCGCGATCCGCGCGAACCTTGGTGCTACCCGCGCCAACCTCTCGATCAATCCACGCTACCCGTGCCATGGCCACGTTGAAAACGTGAACTGGCCGAACCTCTGGCGCCACCAGCGCCGTCCTGGCGCCATCAGCGCCACAGCGAATGGGTCTGGCGCTATCAGCGCAAACCTTGGCGCGACCCGCGCCGCACCTAAAACCAGGTTTTTAACTGAAGAAACCTGGTGCCAAAGGTGAGGGTCCTTACACGGCCAGGGTGCTCTGGTCCTCCAATAGCAGCAGTCAGGACATCCTGGCGTCCACTAGTGACAAAGTTACCCTATGTGGATTGCTCATCCAGGGAATCTTGTAATCAAATAAGTAAAACATTAGTGTTGTAATTTGTTAGGCAAAAAAAATTAATGAATAGTTGACCCATCCTTTGACTGACAATCCTCTCTGCAACCTCACGTGCCGCCTCAGACGTTGTTTTTCCTTTTTTTTTGTGCAAGCCAGCTTCCACTTCACGTGTCGCCCAACGGGGGACAGAGGATGCAGGATGGTCTCTGTGCTATCACCTTCTAGATGGCCTTGGCCTTCTTTCTAACATCCTGTAAGAATTACACAGATAAGGTTATAAAAAAGCGCTTGTGTTACTTCATAATTATGAAATTGTAAAACAATGCAACTTAGCTAACCTCCCACGAAACGGCTCTACGTGTCTCACAGAATTGGTGCCATTTCTTCTTATTGATGTCATATTTCTCACAGACAATGTCGGCATCGAAGTCCTTGGCTTGTGCTAGAGCCCATTTAGAGGTCAGGTCTGACTTAAATTGCCTCCATCGCTCTCCTTCTGTACGCAGAATTTTCTTCTTTGTTCGTTGGTCGGACGCTTTAGGAATATCAAATTCAGCTTACGATACAAAAAACAAGTTTAACAGTTAAAATAATTTTTCAATTGTATAACTTCAAACAATGACATTGGATATAAAATCTCTTACTTGAATGTCCTCCCAAATCAACTCCTTCTGCGCTACAGGAACTTCCTTCCAGTTACCAATGGTGACATCCACCTTATCTCTAGCCACGAGCCCTAGATACGTCCTCAATTTCTTTGCCTGAGCACCACCAGTCTTCCCAGTGACAAGATCCACATGAACCATCAGTCTGTCAGCACCAGCAGGTCTGGTAGCCAGTGACCTCAGACGTGTTGCTTTCCTAGTCTTCTTTGTCGTAGATGACGAAGGTGCTAACATGGAGGTGCTGACTTAGGATGAAGAGGTGCTGACTCGGGAAGAGGAGGTGCTGACTCAAGACGAGGAGGGGAGCTCGGTGGTGTAGTCATGATCCTGTTAGAAACAAAACCAACGATAAGTAAATTTAAGTGACAAGTTAGGTTACTTATGAAATTGTAAAAATGCAATAAAGTTAATAAGGAAAAAAATTTACATTAAGTGATGTTAATTAATTCTCCTTCATTATGATCATTACGATTTGCATGAACGTTGTCAACAAGATATTCTCTGTTGGCATCAGGCATTTGAGTCTAGAATTAAGTGACACCAGTATCAACGGTTGAATCATCGTCGTCAAGATTAATACCAATGGTTTTTCCATGTAGTACCACTGACTATCTTTCATCACATGGATCTTGAACATAAAACACCTATTTAGCTTGTTCTGCCATGATGAAATGTTCATCTTGATAAGCTAGCTTGTTAAGATCAACCAAAGTAAATCCCAAGTCCTCGGTATGCACACCGCTATTGATATCAACCCACTTACACTTGAAAACACACATAGTGAATGTAACATAATTAAGCTCCCAGATGTCATGAATGAATCCAAAGTAAGGCATGCACACCAAACGTGGAAAGTGGGCATGCACAGTAGCGAAGTGCTACGACTCAACCCTAAGGCTAACCCCACTATTTTGCATTGTGCTCTTGTCATCTTGTTGTTTGGTGTAGAACGAGTACTTGTTGATATCGTATCCTTGCCAACTTCTAACATTTCTTTTAGGCCCATCTACTAACTTCCTCATTTTTTAAGATGAAGATCCATCACTAAATATTGTATCTTTAAACCAATTTAGGAAAGTCTTGTTATGCTCTTTCAACAACCTATTCTTTGTCATTCTTGGATTAGTTTCCTTGACTAAGACTTCATGATGAACTATGTATGGAAGGATTTCGTTACTGTTATTCAAGACATACAAATGGGCTTGTCGCAATTCCTGTAAACCAGGAGTTATAACATGTAGCCTTAGTGAACCCTTACTTGTGACTCTGTCGTCATGCCGAGCCTCGAGAAGCCCAACAGGTTTTTCCTTTTAAAGGTACTCTAAACAAAATTCTACAGCTTCTTCTGCAATGTACCTTTCAACTATGGATGCTTTCGGATGGTGAAGATTCTTCGTATACCCTTTCAAGATCTTCATGTATCGCTCTACTGGGTACATCCATCGTAAATAAACGGGACCACACAATTTAATTTCCCTAACCAGATGAACAAGTAAGTGAACCATTATGTCGAAAAATGAAGGAGGAAAATACATTTCCAAATGACACAACATAATTGTTGCCTCTTCTTCCAAGTCTTCTAACTTGACAGGGTCCACGACTTTGGCACAAATGGCATTGAAGAAAAAACGCAGCCGAGTTACAGCATGCCTCACTTTGTTAGGCAAAATGTCTTGAATTGCCACGGCTAATAGTTGTTGCATCAACACGTGGCAATCATTAGACTTTAAGCCAACTAGTTTCAGATCTTTGATATGCACAAGGCTGTTAATATTTGAAGAGTATCCCTGTGGCACTTTCACTCGGCGTAGACACTGACAGAAACTTATCTTCTCCTTTCTTGACAAAGTGTGACATGCTGGAGGAAAGTATATTTTCTTACCATCAGACCTATGATGTAACTGCTCGCGTATACCCATCTCAACAAGATCTTAACGAGTGTTCAAACCATCCTTTGTCTTGCCTTGAATGTTAAGCAGCGTGCCAATGACACTGTCACACACATTTTTCTCCATATGCATAACATCGATACAATAACTAACATCTAGATCAGACCAATATGGAAGATCAAACAATATCGACCTCTTCTTCCATATGCAAGTTTACCTTTCTGATTTTTTTTAGTCTTTCCAAATACAGTATGGATGCCCTCAACCCGCTCAAGAACCTGCTCATCGATTAACGGAATCAGTGAAATTCCATGCTCTTGACTTCCATTAAATGCTTTTTTCAATCGCCGATAAGGGTGATATGGTTTCAAAAAACGCCGATGGCGAATGTAAATTGTTTGTCTTCCATGTTTAAGTTGCACGTAACTCGTGTCTTGCTCACAGATAGGGCATGCACGATGGCCCTTAACATTGTATCCATTCAAATTCTCGTACGCTAGAAAATCATTAATGGTACAAAATAGCATTGTACGCAACTTGAGTGTCTCCTTTCGATACCCATCAAACACGGCAACCCTTTCATCCCACAAGTCTTCAATCAAGGGACTAAGATAAACATCATTGTCATTTTTTGGTCGTCTTGGGCCTAATATTATCATAGATAACATCATGTATTTTCGCTTCAAGCACAACCAAGGAGGCAGGTTGTAAATGACTAGCAAAACAGGCCACGAACTGTGCTGAGTACTTAAATTGCTGTAGGGATTCATTCCATCATTGGCAAGTGCAATCCGAAGATTTCTTGGGTCTTCGCTGAATTTCGGATACAAACAGTCAATCTTCTTCCACTGGGAGGAATTTGTCAGATGGCGGAACATTCCATCACAGTTTCTTCCATCTGCATGCCATGTAAGGTCTTCTGCGTCATCTTCATTAGCAAACAGATGCTTAAACCTTGGAATGATCGGAAGATACTACAATACCTTCCCGGGAGGTCCTTTCTTTGTGCTCTCATCACTGCTACAGTCGTCATCGTCCTTCACTTTATACCGTGATACCCCACACTTGGGGCATTTATGCATTTCTTCAAATTCATTTCTGTACAATATGCAGTCATTAGGACAGGCATGAATTGTCTTATACTCCATACCCATCGAACAAAGTATCTTCTTCACCTGATAGTACCTTGTTGCCAATGTGTTTTCATATGGAAGCATCTCCTGAACTACCTGAAGCAATGAACTGAAGCTTTTGTCACTCCACCCATATATGGCCTTTACATTAACCACATTTAACATCGCAGACAACAATGTCAATGACTCTTTGCACCCCGGATACAACGGCTTCTTCCGATAACTTTCCAATGTATCATACATAGGGGCATGTGCTTGCTGAAAAGACTCATGTCCCAGATCATGAATCATATCCTATAATCGATCTCCGATGTCAACATCAAGCGGTTCAATTTGCGAGACCCTTGGCATGTCTATCGATTCACCATTCCATATCCATGTGGTATAAGTATTTTTAATCCCATCACACAGAAGATGATCTCGTATGTCATCCAGTGCTTGGCGTCTTCCATTCAAACTATTGATACAGGGACAAAATATTTTCCATCCCCATCCGGATGACTTTTTTCTAAGGCAAATTGCAAGAAATGTTCAACGGCTTCCTCATACTCAACCATGATGTGACTTGCATTCATCCAACTTTGACAACAGTGCACAACGTCCTTCTTGCCAATGAACAGGTCAAGGTGGGTGTTGAGGAAGTTTGAGATGCCGATGCTCGCATCCCTGTACCCACTAACGAGTTTCAGTTAGTGGGGCAGGCCCTTAACACTTTTCTCGCTTGGCCGACACATCTTGTACAAACTATTGTGAATAAGGTATTTCATTTTTGCCTTGTTGCTTCTCATTTAAGAATTATTTTTCTCATATAAAGTTAAGATGGTCATTCACTTATGTTTCTTAACTGTGTCGGATATATAGGGACTTGAGGAACCGGCGAAACCTTGTAAATAAGCCAGAACATGTTGTCGATCCCTTGTACCAGATCGCATTAATAGGCCACTGGCTAGGCATTTACTAAGGTTGTTTCTTAACAGAGTTACCCTTATTTTAACATTTCAATCATTTAAAAAAAGCTTAGTTATTGGACTTCTCCTTCTTTTCTGTTCAATCGGGATCGAAAATGGTTCATAAACATAAGGGTAAATGGATTAACAAATATTTTTACTCTCAAATTGATATAGTGGACATCAATGTATTAGATGTTTAAAGACGTACGAGAGACATGCTTAGACACAAGAGAATTGTACACAGAAACTAGATTGTTTTATTTATATATTTTTATATTCGATTAAACCTAATAAAAGGTTAGAACAGAGATCTGACAACAAAGGCAGAACACAGGACAAAGCCCCTCACCGAGAATAACCGCTCTCAATACAAATACACCATACACAATACACAGGTTTTTCTCTCTCAAACACACTCCATACCAATTACCTACTGAATACTAAAACTGTCATGCCATGTACATCTACTGCCATACAAATGCTAACTGCCTAAAGACACAAATACTACACAAACATAAATAATTCAGATAGGTAACATCCTAAACAACTGCCTAGAGACGCATCACATTATTCGGAGCTAGTATGAAGTTAAATGCATAACCAGGTGTCCAAGAGCTAACTTTAGTAGTATGTTATTCCAATGAAATGGTGGATGTTGAATATATAGGTATTGTTGAAACCTCTTTTAAGGATGCTGCTTGTTAAATTAACTAGGTTAGAGAAAGTTTAAGTGTCTTGCTAATGAATGCATAAAAGCAAAGATTTGTCAAAAGGGGTGGAAAGTTGTGCTTGGAATTTGTATTATGAGTAACTTGCACTCCCTTCCCTCGAGTGATAAATCTGTGTTGTACTTTAGTTCATTTTAATGTAAGTAGACTTATTGAATTTTTTACTGTCTGTGGATATTGACTATTGGGATTTTAGACTTTAATATGTAAGTAGGCTTATGGAATATTTTGATAACAGAGAACCATTAGATTTTCTCCATCACAATCTTACCTTGTTCTTGAAAGTGTAACCAAGGAAAGAGTTTCATGAACATTGTTTGTGCTCTACACTATAGTGTCCTATATGGAATTGCAATTGGAAACTACATGTGCTTGGCATGGTTGTTAAGGTCGCCAAGGTCATATATTTTACCAAAGATCATATAGTGAAATGTGAATAGAAAAATGGATACTTGGATCATAAGGTCCTGTTTGTATCCCTTGTTCAATTTTATAAACATTTCAAACTTCCCCAATTTTGACTGTGTATTTGGATGTTGGGAGGGGAAGATAACAAATCAAACCAAAAAGGAAAGGCGAGAGAATGATTTTTTTCCTAGCCTTTTCTGGATGGAAGAGGGAGAAACTCATCGGCCTAACCAAAATCGACCAACTGAACCGTATTGAAACCCCAAGCTATACTGAAATCCAGCATGCAACTTTAAGATGAAGTTCAGGTTCTAAGTTGAACACAACTTCAAAACCCATGGCCATGGTATTTATGTTCATGGTTCTAATAGTGACAGCCTACTTGTTTAGAAAGATATCTATATTTTATCATGCTTTTTTGGGATATCAGAAAAATGTATATTGGCTGAACCTCTCCTATTGTTGTATTCCTTGCATACTTGAAGTGTTACAAATAGGTATATTAAATGAATATGTGGCCATACAAGAAAACACAGGACACAAAATGATTGTATATGAGAAGATATTAGTGTGACACTTATTCAGAAAAAGATAAAAAATCAGTTAAGGTGATTTTGACATGTGCAAAGAAAAACATTGAAGGTACTGGTGAGGAGAGTATATAGCATGGTTTTAGCTTTGTGAAAACTATAAGAGGTACTGAGAAGCTAAAAGGAACATTGGAGGAAATTATTATAAGTAAGCTTACAATGAATAATATCCATGACAATTTGGTTTTTAATCAATGGTGCTATGTGATCCATATAGCTGATTTTCCCTAGTAGGATAAGCCTATTGAAAATACCCGAATAAAAGTTAGTAATGAATATGATATATAGTGCAAACTTGTTTCACCATTTTCATTTCATTGGTATTCTATTTGAATTACATTCAGTGTTGTTTGCATTTGTCTATTTTGTCTATTAGAAGGACTTATCCCTTTGCAAACAATAAAGGTGATGTTAATTCAGACAACTGAGGCTGTCTGGGATTTCAAAATTAGGTTGATCGAAGGAGATGTTTGTTGTTCTCATGAATCCTCCAAAATGTTGATTTTTTTTTAGTGTTTTTTCAATGTTCATACTCTTTACTCTCCACAAAGCAACTAAGCATAAAAAAGGAGTTAAATCATGTTGGTATTTTTAATAGATTTTATGTAAAAATAATTTACCTTTGCCCATAATATAGGGAAAAAATTTAGTGAACATAATTAACAGTGGAAGAAGAACATTTGATTCTATGATAAACAGGATTTGATATCTGATTGCACAATTTTGATCTTTTAGTTGAATTTCCCGGCTATTGTTTAACTTTTTTGTTTTTTGGATCAAGAGAAAATTAAGAGGAAAAAGTTGCTGCCACCTAAGCCAGAGGAGAATGTTCGATTTGATACCAATACAACTACTTCACAGCAGAACCTACGAGAGAGGTCAGCTCCAGAGTGTAGCAGTCATGGTTATGCTTCAGGGAACAAGCAAGTTTCTAATACAAGCACCCCCAGTTCAATGAATGGTCTAAAACAAGAAAAAGCAAAGGGAAGTGCATGAAGTTCCGTGGATGATGTCAGGGTTGCAGATGGTGTTTTAAAAAAGAAGATAAAGAGAAAACCAGAACTTGAGTTGGAAAGAGAAAACCAACATTAACAAAGCAGATACACAATATATAGCTTGCCTAATACATATTCAACTAAAGGTAACTTCAAGTATTTAGAAAGGACAACTGTATTTGAAACCAAAATTTAAAATATTTTAATACGATTAGTAAACAATGATAATGCTTACTAGATGTCTTACAAGATATGCTGCTACACTGTCATTGATGTGTTGCTAACACATCTTAGTTTTAGGATAGTTTTAGGTTATATTTCGATTAAATCATAAGGAATTAGAATTTACTAAAATAAAAAAGATGTATCATTGAGTGATCAAACTTGATAAACCAGTTAAGTGAAAGAGGTGGGAATCAAAAGGGATTGTGCCTTACCACAATTATTCTTCAATTGGTAACACTTTGATTTATTTACTGCATTTATATTCTGTTTTTAATTTCAAACATTCAACACTCCAATCAAATTCTTCAAAATAATTTCTTTTCTTGTTCCTTCCAATTACTTAGAATTATTATTATTGTGAATTCCACCCCAATCCCTGTGGAGAACGATACTCACTTACCTATTTTATTACTTGAAACAATCGATGCACTTGTCGTAGTGTGCGGTTTTCGCAACAAGTTTTTGGCGCCATTGTCGGGGATTAGTTAACGGATTTTTACAGTAATTTTTGAATCTTTGTGATTGGAATTTTTGTTACTAACCGCTTCTCTAAGTTTTATGCGAGGTTCAATTAGTTCTGAGGATTTACAGTTCGATCCGGAAATAGAAAGAACAATCCGAAAGAGACTAGCTAGACAAAGAAGGAGAGAAGCTGGAAATTTTGACTTTGATTCACTTCCTGAATTAGAGTCTGAAGCAGAGATGGCTGAAGAACAACCTAATTAGCCAAGACGGAGACCAGAAGATGAACTAATGGAGGATATTCTGGCTCCTATGTTCATAAGACCCAACTCCAGCATTGTGAGGCCACCAATACAAGCTAATCATTTTGACATAAACCCTTCATTGATAGCATTGGTGGAGCACAGTCAGTTTGGAGGAGAGGATTTTGAAGACCCACATGATTTCATTGACAGATTTCTCAGAATCTGTGACACTATCAGACACCAAGGGGTCTCAGATGATGCTGTAAGATTAAGCCTATTCCCTTTTGCTGTTAAGGGAAATGCACTGAGATGGTTAAACAGGCAAACTTCAAATAGCATCTCAACTTGGGAGAACTTAGTCTCAAGATTTTTTGCAAATACTTTTCCATGGATAAATACAACAGGTTGGTAAATGAAATTACCAATTTCACGCAGAATGGAAGGGAATCCATGTGTGCTGCCTGGAACAGATTCCAAGAATTGATCAGGAGATGTCCACAATATGACATGTCTGTGGGTAAGCAGGTACGTATTTTCTTTAATGGTATGACTCCTTAATCACGCATGATTGTTAATGTTGCAGCAGGGGGTACAATAAGATCAAAAACTACAGCTCAAACCTATGAGCTGATTAGTTCTCTGGCTCGGAATGAAAATGAGAGCACCACCATTCAGCCAAAGAGAGAGCCAATTCAATTGTGCAGCAATGATGCAATGCTTGCAGAACAGAAAATCTTAGCCCAACAGCTGGCTAAGTTGAATGAAAAAATTGATAGATTACAAGTTTCTGCAGCACAAGTGGCAGCTAGCCAACCCCATGTTATCTGTGAGTACTGCCAAGGTGAGCATGAGTCTAATGTTTGCCCTATTTTTGTTGGAGTTGACCTTGTGCAGGTTAATGGTGTTTGGAATGATCAAAGACAGCAACAGCCATACCAGCAGCAGCCCTATCAGAGAAACTAAAATTTTGCTGCAGGAAACAACTACCAGAGGAACATTCAAGGAGGAGGGTTAGACTATTAAGTCTAACAATTATCTGCAACCCCATCCCATTCCAACCACTAGTATTTCTGAACTTGTAAAGGTAGTGATGCAGCTGTCAAAAACAACAACAGAATTTATAGCTGAGACTAGAACTCACCACAGAAATCAAGATGCCTCCATCCGGAATCTTGAAATTCAAATTGGTCAATTGGCGAAACAAATTTCTGAGAGGCCACAAGGACAGTTCCCCAGTGACACGGTGACAAATCCAAGGGAACATGTCAATGCTATCACCACCAGGAGTGGTACTGTGCTTACTTCACTAGAAGAGCCTAAGGTGAAGAAAAATTCAGCAACTGAAGCAGAAAAAGAAAAAGCTGCAGAACCAGAGGAAGAAAAACCTGCAGATAAAAAGAAGAAGGAAAAAATACTGCACCTCCAAAGAAGCAATGGGATTTCTCTCGCTTTGAGAAACCTCCATATCCAGTGTAGACCAAGCAACAAATTCAGCAGCAGCAGTTTGCCAGGTTCTTAGACATGTTTAAGAAGTTACATATAAATATCCCATTTGCTGAGGCATTAGCCAATATGCCTAATTATGCAAAATTCATGAAGGAACTTCTGTCTAAGAAACATAAATTAAAGGACTGTGAAACCATAGCACTCACTGAGGAGTTCAGTGCCATCATTTTAAGAAAGCTTCCAAAGAAATTGAAAGACCCTGGAAGTTTTAATATCCCTATAGCCATAGGAAATATCAATGTAGGGAGGGCACTCTGTGACTTAGGGGCTAGTATAAATCTCATGCCATTATCAATGTGTAAGTCCCTAGGTATAACTGAATTAAAACCTACTAGAGTATCCTTGCAATTAGCAGATAGATCTTTAAGGAAACCCTCAGGGGTGATTGAGGATGTTTTAGTGAAAGTAGACAAATTCATTTTCCCTACAGACTTTATAGTGTTAGATATGGAGGGTGAAAGTGAAATCCCTCTGCTGTTAGGGAGGTCCTTTTTAGCAACTGCTAGGGCCTTGATTGATGTAGAACAGGGAAAATTGGAACTTAGGATGGATAATGAGTCTGTTGTTTTTAATGTTTTCAATACTGTGAAAGATCCATCTGACACACATAATTGTTCTAGACTAGATTTGCTGGATAACATGAATTGTACAGGTATAATAGATGCAGAAAATGCATCAGGAGAAATTGCAGCAGAAGCAAAAAATAATGCAGTAGAGGAAAATGTATTTGCAGCAGAAAATACTTCAGCAGACATTGCTGAAAAATTGAACACTGCAGACCAAGAATCCACACCAGAAAATATTGAACCTGTGCTGGAAGTGCTACAGAAAAAGGAAGATGGTAATCCAGCTGGAGTACCAAAGATTAAACTGAAAAAGATTGCAGCAAAGGCTGGGAAAACATCTGAGAAGAAATGTGCCAAAAAGCTGGATGCTGCACAAAGGGAACATCAAACTGCAAGCAAAATACATGTAGCTGTAGATGAGAATGATAAAACCTACAAGAAGAAGACCAAGAAGTGGTGTAACAAAACTCACCAAAAAGAAATTGAGCCAGGACAACAAGTACTGTTATCAAAATATCGACTGAAGTTTCCAGGTAAGTCAGAATTCTTTTGGTCTGGTCCTTTCTTGATACAAAAGATTTGCCCTAATGGAATAATAAAAATCACTTCATTAAACAAGGACAAAATCTTCAAAGTTAACAAATGTTGGCTGAAGCTTCATTCGGAAGGCCAAGTGGATGGAGACACAGTTTCTATTCCACTTAAATCCACTAATGATTAAACAGCAGGACGCGTCTAGCTTAAGACGTTAAACGAGCACTCTTGTGATGTAAATACATGTTTTTGAGTTTTGTTTTTCTTTTGATAGCAGTAGATTTATAATTATGCATGTTTAATTTCTAGGCATTTAGGCTCATGCATTTTAATTTGGTAAAATAAAAACAAAAAGCATTTAAAAAGAAAGAAAAAGGCAGCTCAAAAGTATGGCGCTAACCGCGCCAAGTGTGGCACTAATCGCGCCAAGACACGCCCAGTTCACGCTACTCGCGTGACTAACGGCGCTAACAGCGCCATCAATTCGTGCCTAATATCAAGTGTGGCGCTACCCGCGCCGTATGTGGCGCTAATCGCGCCAGAGCCACGGCCACTCCACGCTAACAGTGTGGCATCTCACGCGATTCGCGTGACAAGTTCAAACACAGGCCTCTGAATTTCAAGTCCCACGCGATCAGCGCGGATAATAGCGTTAACCGCACCAAGGCCTCGTTCAACCCACGCGATTAGCGCCAGCATGGCGCGACTCGCGTGAACAAAAAAAAATAATAATATAATAAAAATAAAAATACGAATGGTTCTTCTGCTATCTATGCCATGGGTGTCTGAAGTTAAATCTGGGAATTGTTAGAGGATAATGAATGTGTGATTCTTGTGAGCTTGATCTAACTATGCTAATTTGGGAGATTAATAGATCATAATCTGGGAATCCACAGTGGTAAGCCTTGCTAAATGCTAACTACTATCTGATACTTGTAGCTTGGCCTATATATTTGATCTGAATTTACAGGTGCCTGAGACCTGTTTGAGGTTTTATGTATAACTGATTGATAACACTACAATTTGTGACCCCAAGTGAATAACAAACAGCTGGTGATGTGAAACTATTTAATGAACTAAATCTGGGAATCATGGACATATTGTGAAATTGTTAAACTTATTGAATTCCCCAAAGGCTTGTACACATGCTTGCTGTATGCCAACTGCAACTGTACTATTATTTTTGAAGATCATTCACTAATGTACAGTTCACTTGAATTGCTGTTGATGTTTCAATCTGAACCACAATAAAGACCAAATCTGGGAATTCAGCCACTGCATCAGGTATAGTCTGGAATTTTTCCAATTCAGGTGAAGAAATTGAGAAAGGCAGCAAGCCAAGTGTTGTTGCAGCCTACAGCAAAGTGACAACACCAGGACCATTTAATTTTGTTCTATTGTCCTTATTTTTTTTAATTCTCAGTATGTTTTAGTTTAGCTGTTTTGTGAATTAATAGTTTTAAGTGTGTTATGTTTCGATTGATGTTCATTCTGGTTGAGATTCTCAAATAATGCATAACTGATTGAATGTTTTAATCCTTTTTCACTTATTGCTGAGGACAGCAATTTTCTAAATCTGGGAATGGGTGCTTATGCATTATTTGTTGAATCACATTCAAGAAACAAAGGATGTCCAACAGAAAATTTTTGTTTTAGTTTTTAGTTTAAATTTTTAGCTGAATAATTCAATAAAAGTTGGCAACACATCAGATTTTTCAGAATTGAAAGTGAATGGACACAGTAATGGATAGGATTTTTCTGATGAAAGCTTGTGTAAAATGAAACATAGCATGAACTGCATGATACATGAATGGAATTGTGATTGTTGGTATGTGATATGCATGTTGAAGTTGAAATGTTGCTTAAAATGAAGTCAGCAATGATTGACTTGAGTTTTAGCACCTGTGAGATTTTGAGCCAAACAGTAATTATTTTCTTCTGAGAGACTCCATTTTCATAGTATTCTAGAACTTGATTTGTTTCTCTGGATGCAAGTGTGACTTGACATGATTAAGGCAATTTCTTCTTCTGAAAACCAGGGCCAAAATTGACTTACCTTCAATTATTTTTCCATTTGTACCTTATTTGAGCCTAAGCTTTTCATTTCAAATTACCCAAATCAGAGCCACATCCATTGATCAATCTCCCTGAGGCTAGAAAAGGCATAATTTAAGTCCATGACAACAGAAAACAGGGAATGGTCCATCAAGGCATGAAAGAAAACAAGTTGAACTCAATTGGTATGGAAGAACAAGAATAAACAAGCACAGGCCAGTTGAAAAATAATAAGCCTGAGATTATTAGCTGGAAATCTGAAAGTTGCTGTAAAGAAAAGAAAAAGAATCAAAAAGAAAGTTATTTCTTTGTTTTGTTTTATTTATCATTAAGAATAAATTGTTGAATAAAGTACCAGGTTTGAAGACAATGAACAAGGAACATGGAAGACAACAGGATTGGACTTAAGGGACTGGATCTAGCCTCATATTAGCTACTTTCCAAAGATTTTTCCTACCCTTAGCCCAGCCAAGTTACAAGCCTAAAAGACATTTTGATCAAATTATGCTTGCATCTGTTGAGATTATTTTCAAGCTTATGGTAATGTTGTGACTATGTTGAGTGAGAGATTGATTAGCCTGATACACTTGAGTGAATGAGTGAACAAACACAAGTCTGTGAGAAACACTCAAGTTAATCTCACTAAATGGACAGATTTGAAAGTACCATGGAAGCTTTGATGTAAATTGATTATACTCAGCATGATGACTCTAGGATTATAACATTGTGGTTCAGTTTGATTATTGATCCTTGCTCTTATCTTAGAGTTTTGTTTGTTGCTGAGGACAGCAACTAATAAATCTGGAAATTGTTTGATGTGTTGCAAACACATCTTAGTTTTAGGATAGTTTTAGGTTATATTTCGATTAAATCATAAGGAATTAGAATTTACTAAAATAGAAAAGATGTATCATTGAGTGATCAAACTTGATAAACCAGTTAAGTGAAAGAGGTGGGAATCAAAAGGGATTGTGCCTGACCATAATTATTCTTCAATTGGTAACACTTTGATTTATTTACTGCATTTATATTCTGTTTTTAATTTCAAACATTCAACACTCCAATCCAACTCTTCAAAATAATTTCTTTTCTTGTTCCTTCCAATTACTTAGAATTATTATTACTGTGAATTCCACCCCAATCCCCGTGGAGAACGATACTCACTTACCTGTTTTATTACTTGAAACGATCAGTGCACTTGCCGTAGTGTGCGGTTTTTGCAACAGTCATCATTCTATTCGGGATCCATGGAGCATGTACTGTAAACTAATAGTCCCCCGGGTTTTACCAATCTACATGTGCAGGAAAAAATAAATTCATGAGTTACCAATGTGTCATAGACTAATTTCAACTACCACAGGATTTTTTTATAAAAAATTAGGATACTCAAGTTATCATCTAAGCACACAAGGCTTGATTCATTACATGATTAGCAACCAGCATGTGAAGCTTTTTACCACTTCACTCAATGAATTCACTAAACTATAAATGCACACACTGGAACATCAGAATATCTATTATTTTAAATTTAGGATACTCAAGTTATCATGTAAGCACATAAGGCTTGATTCATTACATGATTAGCAACCAGCATGTGAAGCTTTTTATCACTTCAGTCAATGAATTCACTGAACTATAAATAAATGCACACACAGGAACGTCATAATAGCTAAATCAAGTTAATTGATTAACTCCTTTCACAGATATATAAAAATAAATTGTGTTATTCATTTGTATGCGATTCTAAAAGGAACATGAGCATTTTACAGTAGTACTTTCATATGTAATGGTTAGACAACCTTGTAGACTAGGTTCATGTCATCAACACCTAACCATAATTTTTTAGCCTACAAAGACAATTGTCATTTACCCAACACACTAATAGTTTATTAGTCAACTGATCAAATAAAAGGAGACCAAAAATGGAGATAGCCTAACTGGACAGTACCCTGTTGTTTGAATGTTAACACCAAGATGTTCGGCAGCAAAATGCCGCAGTGCTCTTCTGCTACTTGACTTGCTTAAACCCAAAGCAAAATTTATTAAAAATGAATTACAGGAACATTTGGAATGTAAAATTAAAAAACAAATAGGTAGAAGAAGCAGTACAGTGACAACACTTCAGAAAGGGTTGGTACTCTGAGGTCTCCCGTATATCCTTTCTGGGATGACTTAATAATAATGCCTGCAAAATTACAGTGCAATTGTTAGTTTTAAACACCAGAGGCTTATAAGAAAATATTTACACGCGGATCAAGAAAATGAAACAAAACAACCACTCAAATGCAGACCTTAAGATTATTGGACAAGGCATGACTAACAAGGATCCTTCCATTTTGTTCAAGTCTGCCACATTCTTCTGACCAGGCCAAAAATCCTTTGCTACAAAGTTTATCATCGTGTTGAAATGTATTAGTTTATAAGCAGAAGAATGACAATGGTAACTATTTATTATACAAATGGCAGCAGAAAAATCCTTTTTCTTTTATATTTTTCCTTTTTAAAAATATCTCTTTATCTTTTCGGTCTATTTGGCAAAAAACAATGTGAATGGGCCATGTAATTTCTGTTTTTTGTTATATTTTGGAAGCTTGCTTTTTAAGAAGATTCTCATACTGCATACATTACTGCACGATCAACTTAACATTCATTTACTTGTAATTATCTAGTTCTTCTAACTTCATTATATCAATCTCTTGGCTTCCATGCATATGCTTGTCCTCTCTACTTAGGCATTGGCGTAAATTGAATGCTTATAAAATGTGCTTCGATGGGTTGAGAGAAAAAAATACTTATAAATGACCCATGACTTTAACTCTTAAGTGATATAGAATTTTGCGACTACCAGAACACCCTTACTTTAATAAAATTACTAGTATTCCTCCACTCAAAAACAGACATTGATGGTTTGTTGAAGTAGAATATACTTATAAAAAGTTTGAAAAAGAATAATATTCCTAATGGCAGAAAGACTTAGACAACTAAAGGTATTTTAGTAACCTTGTTAGCTCAAGAACATTGAATAATGCAATAGCAATGCAGACACATTATTTACGTTAGTAAACAAATTAATGAATTATATAATAATAAATAAGCCTTTCCAGTAATCAAATAATCAAAATTAAAGAATACACAAACACCTATTTCACAGTTGCACTGACAGGTCAAATTAATAACAAATATGCAATTTCTGGTATAGAAATTTAAAACTACCTTTAAAAGATGATTCCGTCAATCAAAGTAAACAAAATATACTCATGAAATTAAAAGTAAATCATAACCAACATCTTATGAAAAAAGAAAAACAAAGTTTATAATTACGTTTGGAAATACAAGACTTCAGAGAAAACCAATGTGATCATTGTCATCAAGTTTATGTTTAACTGAAGCTCAGTACTGAGTAATTAGTTAAATTTTATGATTATAGTTTTTAGCACAGGAATTAGTTCAGTTAATAAGCTGATGGTCAAAACTTTAAATATCAAGTTTTGATTAAACTGGTGAGATCATGGAATATGCCCAAGTAATTATTTTGTGTTCGTATTTTGTATTAATTCTAAAAAAAAAAAAAACTTACCAACTAAATTAAAAAAAAAATGCTACCCATCAAGAAATAGAATTCAAAATATATATAACTAATTAATATTTCATTCAAAAAAAAATCATCATTTAATATTGTTAAAGAATTTTCACAATTTTAAGAGTCTGCAATTGCAGTGTGTATTTCAATTAAACAAAGTGACGCAACACATCCACAATGTGACTATAATCGAATTGCAAACGAGAGACAATGGTCGAGAGAGTGTGATCGTATGGGATGTTGGAGAATACTAAATCTTCAAATGAATGACAATTTATATTATCTTATAATAAAAGATATACTAGTAATTAGAATAATTGTAAAATAAAAACTAAATTCGATGCAAACATATAATAGTTGCAATTTAGAACCATAGGCATTGCATTAACCCTAGACAAACAAATTCAAACCACACTCAAACAGTGACCACCTTAATTAGAAACATGAAAACCAGGTCTTAACGATCAAAA
>PYAF01004736.1:29237-45397 GCA_007407185.1 Glycine tomentella | reverse complement strand
TACTGTAATTTATTTTAACATATGAATTTTATTACGATATAGGTATTAGGTTTGAATTATTATTTTTATAATTGGTTTGTAGAGTTTTTATTTAATTTTTATTATTGTAATAATAATTCGTAGGTAAATATTTTAATTTATAGTCTGTAATATTTGTAATTTATTATGATTGTTTCATTTTTATAATTAATTTTTTTTCTATTATTAATTTAATGTATTAGGTTTTAATGTATTTATTGTTTTCTATTAATATTTATTATGTATTTTCTTTTGTAGTCTTTAATATTTTTTATTTATTAGATATATGTAATTAATTATGATTGTTTCATATGTATAATATTATTTTATTTTGGTGGAGTAAATTTTTTTAAAATTTAAATTTTGTTGCAGAATTTTGTTTTTAATCTTTATCATTTAAGTTATTTTTTCAAAAATATAGGTTTTAGGATTGAAACATTACGATGGATTAGCATGATACAGCAGCACCTGTAGCCACTGAGGCTGGAATGAGCGTGATTGACTCAGGGCCATCTGTATGCACGCTATTGACGTTACAGGATAGACACGTTTCCACGACTGTGTGAAATTCTCAGGAAGATCCGACGACGCGCGATCGTGTCTTAATGTGCGACATGCTGCTACACATAATCATCAGGTCATACCTGAGGACATTCACCCGTGGCTAGTGCAGGCGGGTTTTTACCACGTTGCGCGTTTGCGCAACCACGAGGTATCCATCGTTTCGAAAACTTGATATGGTGTTTTTAGCACGATGTATTTAACGTATAATGTACTATTTCAAATTGATCACCACCTTGTTTCGGCGTTGGTTGAGCGATGGCGCCCTGAGACAAGGACATTCCATATGAGTATGGGTGAGGTGACGATCACCTTAGAGGATGTACACCATCTGTTGGGCCTGCCGACAGATGGTGAGGTTGTCTCAAGCAGCCATGGAGGACACAACTACAGGGAGATAGTTGGTGACCTTTTAGGGGTTCAGCCAAATGCAGATCACGATTTACATGGAGCATTATTGGGGCTGCACTTTCTACAAGACCAGTTCGATGATTACACCGTCCACGCTGGCACTGAAGTTGGACGTATCAGATACACTCGCGCACTCATTTTGCGCATCTTAGGTGGGATGTTTTTCGTCGACACCGCTTCCAGCTTCGTGCCGGCTCGTTATTTGTTTTTGCTGGACGATTTCGAGCGCACTGGCAGTTTCAGTTGGGGATCTGCTGTGCTTGCGTCGCTGTACAGGGAGTTGTGCTGGGCTACACGTGCATCCCGACGTGATATGGGTGGATGTGCACTGTTGTTACAACTGTGGGCTTGGACAAGATTCCCCAGTATCTCGCCTGATCTGCCACCAATTCAGGATCAAGATGACCTTCAGCACGAGATTTATGGACACAGGTATTGCAATTGTAGGGTTGTACTTATTGGTTGTTACTATAATTATCATAAATTTGTTGCTAATGCTTTGTTGTGGTAGGTTTAATGTGTATGCCACGCGTCAGACCAGATTCAGCCACATACGCAGATATCGTCATTATATGGATGTCATGCGTAGGAGACAAATTCGTTGGAGGCCGTACGATATTGTCGACATAGTTAATGCAGTGGATGAGGACATGGCTAGACGTTGGTTGGCCGTTAGCCCCTTAATTTGTTATGAGATCGTCGTATACCAGCAGCCAAATCATGTTTTGCGGCAGTTTGGATGACACCAACATATCCCAAACGAGCCGATTAATTGTAGTGAGTTGCTGACGATCAGTATAACTGGCAAAAGTGAGGTGGATTGGAGGCAGCGACATGAGTATTACATTGCCCAATGGGCGAACAGAGATGCCCTGATCTTGCAGAATCTGTCTCCTATGAGACAAGATGGTTATTTGTCCGTGAACAGTGAGTACATGCAATGGTACTACTCTGTCACACGTCGATGGATGACTCGGAGAGCTGCGTGCAATTTTAACACTGGGGTTTTCACGAATCATTTCTTCATTTCATCATACAATAACATGTTAATTACTTTTGCAACAGTAAAACTTAATGAATTAAATAAAATTGAATTACCTAGGATCACCGAACATATGAAATTAGAGTCAAGTTGCTTGTGGTCTTGAGACAGATTATGACTAACACACGTGTGTTGGTTGTTCCAAATGCCTACAATCCATTCCTTGCCACCCTTTTTTTGGTATGCCCTCATCCTCCACACACAACCCTCATTATGATTCTCACAAACCATTATAAGCCTTTTCGTATCACTTTTTGCAACTACGGTTGTGCGATTCTCACTCATGCAATATTGCTTTATTGCCATTAGCACATCGAACTTGCTTGGAAACACCTGACCCTTATATAACTCTTGACCCATCTCCCAATTAGGAACTTGCACTCCTTCCATGTCATCTAACTCCTCATCTGGGTGAGACCAATTAATATTCGTGTAATGCCTAATGTTAGACCAAAATGCTGCATTGGCCTCTGCTGTATAATCACACATTAAACACATTCATATGTTATACGGGCAAACATTTTAACACTACTGTTAAGCAAACAGTTTTGCATTCATACCTGCAACCGAAATCGGACCTTGCATTCCGACAATGCCCGGAGAAGGCATAGCAAAATCACGATCGAAATCCCCATCTACATCCGTGTCTGATGAATCAGTATCTGGAACAACACCTTCATCAACCTCTTCTTTGGAACTCTCCATGGGAATATTTTCCTGCTCACCAGGCACAATTTCTGCATCTTCTTCCTCGAAATCTTGTGTTGGTTGTTGCGTTGCTGGAGGTGGTGACAATGATACATCTCTAACTTCGGAATTCACCATCGGCTCTATGTTAAGGACAATTGAACCAACGTTTCGTACAACATTACGACTGCTTGACTGTCCACCGCAATTCACTTCAGCATACAATTCTATAAATCTCAGATCTCCTACGTCAGATACGCATGCATCTGTAACTAATGACAGATCGTCATCATCTACAACATCCACACCAACCCATTGCACCGGGTTGCCGGACACACATCGAGCACTCAATCGAGATACAAATTGACCCCGTTGTAATCTCAGCTTCTTATATATGAATTTCATCAAATCATCATAGTTGCACCCGGGAGGCATACGAAACATTTTGCTTTCTCCTTCAAATATTTGACCATTCGGTCCAATATATTTTCTCCCATTATAGTATACAATGGTAATCAAAATATTTCTACTAGCACTCATCTTGCAAAATCTTTCAAAAATATATAGACCGTTCAAATTTTTTTCACAATGTCTCGTGGGAGAAAAATGGTGGGGGTGGGTTTAAATAGGGGGGTGTCAGAGTAATTCGCTAGGCTGGGTAGCAAATTAGGGAGGGGGGTGCTACAATAATTCGCTGGGGTGGGTAGCAAATTAGGGGGGTGCTGCAGTAATTCGCTAGATAGCGTAGCAAACTAGGATACCTAATTCGCTGGGGGCCATAGCAAATTAGGGGGAGCTTGCCACGTGTCCCTGCTACGTCATGCGCCAGTCTAACCTGTTGACCACGTAATTCGCTGGAGGTGGTAGCGAATTACGTGGCCATTACATTTCCGCCACGTCAGCATATGTAGTTCGCTACCAGTGCTAGCGAACTATGCCGCGTGGCAGTCTGGTATTTATTTTAGGTCGCGTGGCATTTGGGTAATATTTTTAAATATTTGTGCCACAATGGTCAATGTCTCGAACTAGTGGACCTTCTGAAACATTTGGAAACAAATGCTAGCTCATAATCCAAAGTTTGAGTTGAAGAATGGTGAGGGAATGTTCTTACTCCTATTGTTTGTTTTCTAGCTTACAAAGTTAAAACAAATTAATAAGTGGCTTTCATCCCGTGCTGGCTGCAGCTGAATCTTATATATATTTTTTGCATTAGCTTTTGCGCACTAAACTTTTTTCCTCCTCCATCTAATTTATTAACCTTTATATATTGGCTGCAGCTCACTTGGTACACTTTTATTCTATCTTATCTTAATTACATATTCTTTAACAATTTATTTATTCTTTTTTATAATTATTTTAAATATCTAGATATATTAGTTTTTTTTTACATACTCTTATTTAATTATTCTTTTTTAAAAAAATAATGAAAAATAATTATTAACTACATATAAAAATAAAAACATAATTACAAGATTTAATGTAATTAATTATTTTTATATGAAGTTGTTAAATAATCATACAACTAATAAATAGTATACAACACTAAAATGTTGGTCCCAAAACCTTAGGAAAATAAAAGATAAAGCAGCATGGACATGGACATTGACACTAAAATGTTATACATATACCCATTATGTTTGTAATAAAAATTAAATAAATTTAAACTAATACGGTTATGGATAAGCTGACTTTCAACCATGAATCTGAATTTGTAAAAATGGAAGGTTCCAGATACCTTATCTTAAAGAATGTGACGTTGATGTTTTTTCTTACTCATGTTTTTGTTCTAGACTTTCTATTACTCATGTTTTTTCATTTGTTGGATTTACAATAGATTTTTCTTGTGGGTCCCCTACCTGGCTTAGGCTTACCCTCTAATTGCTTCATATTCCACCCATCCTTGTTACTAGCTACTATTATCATTGAACAAAATTCATGTATGTTTTCTTAATTGTTAAATTATTCACTTGATACAAATGTCTAATGAGTGACTTATTATAAATTGTCTTGTATCTGTTTTTAATATCTAAGATTCAAAAAAAAAAAAAAATCACTTGATGTTTAAAATTTGTTTAATTTTTAAGTTTTCGTCTCTATATGATCAAATTATAAGTTTTAGTTCCTCCTTAATTTTTTTATAATGATTTATCATGAAAAATTTTGTAGTTGTTCAAAGAAAGTTTTACATTGTGTTTGTTTTGAAAATAATAGGAATACCCACAATAACCAAGAGGGGAGGGTGAATTGCTTTAAACTTAGTATTTTAAAAATTTATTTATAAAATCAGAGTCAAAGGATCTTAATCACTTTTAAACTAAGAATGCTTTTAATCAATCAAATCACTCAGCTCAAGAAATCAATAGCTCAAAACAGAACTTGTTGAGTAATGATAATAATACCAAGGACAAATGAATAAGATAACTAATAAAGATAAAGGAATAGAAAAACAACCCAAGAATTTATACTAGTTTACTTCTCAAAAGAAGCTACATTCAGTTTCTTCTAATCAACACTAGATTAGAGTTCCACTATTATAAATTTCAGTTCTTACAAGCTTAATAACAAACTCTCTTTATCAACCCTAGATAAAGAATAGAAATTTAAAACCCTATTAGACTTCTAGTGAACAAGAACCAAATAACACTACTCTGTTCTTCCCTAGAGAACCCTACTTTAGCATAAGTTTCAAAGAACCTTTTACAATAGCATCAAATAACAAACATTACAAAAACGAATTTACAACCAAAGATAATGGAGAGAAACAACCTGATGATCCAATGAATATGAATGCATGTGAGTTACCAATCAGAGTTGAATTGCAGAACATGCTCTCCAAAACTTCTTTGAAACCTCTTGCCCCAAGAAATCATTCAATATCCATGAAGATTAAAGAGTGGGACAAGAACTTAGTTAACCCAGAAAATCACTTTCTAACTTTGAGAAGACTTGTGTATATTCAGAAAATTCGAAGTATTCAAGTTAAGTTTCAAGACAAGCCTTCTTTCTATTTATAACAATTTTTTGTAATAGACTATAATCGATTACAAGCGCCAAATAATCGATTAAAATGATTAATGTAATCGATTAAATTGTCACTTAATCGATTAAAGTGTTCAAAGCTTCATTCTGGGTTTTACAACGAACAAAATAATCAATTAACATGCGCTGTAATCGATTAAATCAGTGAAGTTTTATTTCTGAAGCAGCTTATGTAATCGATTACAATTTATGGTAATCGATTACAGCAGTGAAGCATGCTTTTCTAAATAGCTTGTGTAATCAATTACGATTATTGGTAATCGATTAAAGCAACAATGCATAACTTTCATTTTACACTATGTAATCGATTACAAGAGTTATGTAATCGATTAATATGTTCATCAAAGCTTTTCTAGATTTAAAACGAAGCAAATAATCGATTAAACCGCTGTGTAATCGATTAAAGCAGTAAGATTACATTTTTCCGAAAACATTACCCATTTAGTTCCTTTTCAAAATATGAATAGCTTTGATACTTTAATGAAAGCATTTAAGCATGTAAATGATTATGTGCATGCAATGCAAGGATCAAAAGATTGGCATCTCATACACTTCATTTGAATTACAATCTTCAAGGCATGTGAAAAGCTCAAAAATTTCTTCTAAATCATAAGCTTCATTCTTCTTGTTGCCCCCCTATGTCTAACAATCTCCCCCTTTTTGGCTTTGAACATGCCAAATATTGATTGACCATGTGTTTAATTTTTGAAGTACTTTGAGGGATGAAAAATAAAAGTCTTGAACTTTGTTAACCTGAAAATAAATAAGCCTTTTTGCCAAGAACAAGTGTTAAGAAATATGCTTGCATAGATCATTTACTTTAATTAGTTTGCTCCCCCTGACTTAGATAACTTCGTCAGTTTTTAATTTGTAAAAACACAACAAAAAATAGAGCAAAATAGAGAACAAAACAGAGTTTTCTCCTTAGTTATCAATCAATTTTTCTCCCCCTATTTGGCTTATCAAAGACACAAAGATAGCATAGCAAATAATGAGAAGGAGAAATTTAAATTTCATTAATGGAAAGGGAAAGAAAATACATTAATCAGAAGAAAAAAAGAGTAAAGCAATAACCAAAAATACAAGAAACCTAAGCTAGTTTATCAAAATCATCAAGGACAAGCCTAGCTTCTATGTTTTCTAGCCTAGATTTCATCTGCTCCAAAGATGAATTAGTCTCAGCCCTGTGCTCATGATGTAGTGACAATAAGGCATCCATCTTTTGAATCATAAGTGATTCAAATGGACTATAAGATGGTTGAGCAGGGCCTTCATCTTCTACCTCTTCATCAGCTTCTTCTTCATTTCCAGCAGTAGGGATTGTTGGCCAGCCATTTGCCATCCATAAGGGGTCTTAACCATCGCAAGCTTGGTACGATGTTTCTCTTTGATGAGGCTATTGCTGGAATTTGTGTTGTCAACAACCTCGTTAGAGACATCTATATTGAAGTAATCAATAAATCTTTAAACTAGAACAACATATGGAAATTGATAATTCATCAATCTTTTGGACTTAAGCATAATATCCTCAAGAATGAGAATCCAATTTATCTGAATGGAATTCTTCATGCCATACACAAGTTGAATGTCATCATCAGTGGCTTAGGCATGATTAGTGGATCTTGGGGTCAAGATATAGGTGATTATGTAATGAAGAAGTCTATCTTCATGAGTCATTGGGCCAGTGCTTAGCCTAAGCTTTAGCCTCATTTGAGGGTCAAGAAGCATCCCCCTATAGGTTTCCACCCTATTATAACCTCCAGCCTCTTCTTCAGATTTCCTTTCACCTTCAAAGGAAATACCAGCAACAGCTTCCCAGACTTCAGGAGTAATTTACATGGTTACTCCATTAACTTGGGACATGAATGTCCCATCCATAGAAGCCTTAGCACAGGTGTAGAACACCTTCACTAATTCAGGGTAAAAGGTACCCTTCATCTCAACAAACCTTTTCAATACCTGGGTTTCAACCATAGCAGGGAATTGAAAACCTTCTCTAATAAACCAGTCAAGGTCAAGGTGTTTGGGAGGACAAATGAGTTTGGTGGCATTAAACTGAACGTAGGTCATTTTATCTCTCTCAGCAAGAAACCAATGATCTAACCTATTCACAGCAGGGTTAGAGGTTTCAACAGTCTTTCTCTTAGAGGATTTGAATCTCTTAGGTGCAGACATAGTGAATTTGGGAGGAAAGGCTATTGGACAAAGTTTCTGGACTCAGAGGAAAGAAAGAAAAACATAGTAGTGCTTAAGATTGAAGATGATAATGGTGTGATTTCTTCCTTGAACATAGGTTGTATTTATAGAAGATTTTGAGCTCCAAAGTTCAAATTTGAAATGAGTAACAATTATTTCGAATTAACCCACTAACTTTAAAGCACATAAGATTGAAAGTTGAATTAGGTGACGGTTGGGCAGTTACAAATTCCAAGAAAATCTTGCAAATTCTACAATAACTCCATAAATAATCGATTATATGCTTATGTAATCGATTAATTCGTAAGCAAAATCAATTTCTGCAGAAGCTGTAATCGATTATTTCTACAAGTAATCGATTATTACAAAGAGAATTCCAGTTTCAAACATTTTTTAATCAATTTAATTGATTACCATTCACTGTAATCGATTATTCCATTGAATTGAATTTTTGTAAAAGAATTTTTAGGTTGAGTAATCAATTAATCTGATGGCTTAATCAATTATTCCAGAGAAATTCATTTTCTGAAATTATTTCCTATGAAGAATAATTGATTATCCTGGTTATGTAATCGATTACATTAGCATAAATTTCATTCTTAACAATGTTTCAAGTTCATTTAATCGATTAATACGTGTTTTAATCGATTATTCCAGTAATATCAGAATAAAAAATATTTATGCAGCACAATTTCAAAATTTGTAAGCACATGTGATGATTAATCTAGTAATAAGATATTTCAAATAGATAAGCACATAGCAATCATGCTAGCAAATGTTAGACTCATCAAGGATACCTAACATATTTCTAAGAGTATAGAATCTATCTCTAGCCAAAAGTTTAGTGAATATATCATCCAATTGATGGTGAGTATCGATGAAGTCAATTTTGATGTTACCTTTTTGGATGTGATCTCTAAGGAAATGATGTCTTATCTCAATGTGTTTGGTCCTTAAGTGCATTATTCGATTCTTGGAAATGTTGATGGCACTTGTGTTGTCACATAGCAGAGGTATTTCTTTTAATTCTACACCAAAATCTTGCAATTGTTGTTTTAACCAAAGGTTTTGAGCACAACAACTTCCAACAGAGATGTACTCAGCTTCAGTTGTAGATAAAGCAACAGAAGGTTGCTTCTTGCAATGCCAAGATATCAGTGAGCTGCCTAGTAGGTGACAAGTTCCACTAGTGCTTTTTCTATCTAATTTGCACCCTGCAAAGTCAGAATTAGAATATCCTACTAAATTAAGTGGTGCACCTTTAGGATACCAAAGACCAACTTTTGGTGTTGATTTGAGATATTTGAGGATCCTTTTGACTGCAGTGAGGTTTGATTCTTTGGGATTTGCTTGATATCTTGCACATAAACACACTCAATATAATATCAGGTCTACTAGCTGTCAAATACAGTAAAGATCCAATCATTCCTTTAAATCTTGACTCATCAACTTTCTTTCCTTTTCCATCTGAATTAAGATAAGTTGATGTTGCCATTGGGGTTGCAGCATCTTTGCTTTTATCCATTTCAAGCTTCTTGATCACTTCAAGGCAATACTTGGTTTGATTTAGAAATGTCCCATTCTTCATTTGCTTCACTTGAAGTCCAAGAAAGAATGTTAACTCCCCCATCATTGACATTTCAAACTCACTCTGCATAGAGATAGAAAATTATTTGCACAGTAATTGATTAGTTGCACAAAAAATTATATCATCAACATATATTTGAACTAATAAGATATCATTGCTTTGTCTTTTGATGAACAAGGTTTTATCAACATGTCCTCTTGTGAAAGATTGTTCAAGCAAAAATCTGCTTAATCTCTCATACCAAGACCTTGGAGCTTGTTTTAAACCATAAAGAGCTTTCTTAAGTTTGAAAACATGGTTTGGATATTTGAAGTCTACAAAACCAGGAGGTTGCTCCACATAGATTTCCTCCTCAATATATCCATTTAAGAAAGCACTTTTAACATCCATTTGAAAAAGTTTGAAATCCATTAAACATGCATATGCAAGTAATAACCTAATGGCTTCCATTCTTGCAACTGGTGCATAGGTTTCCTCATAGCCAATGCCTTCCTCTTGATTGTAACCTTTTGCAACCAATCTAGCTTTGTTTATGACTACGATTCTATTCTCATCAAGTTTGTTTCTAGAAACCCATTTAGTGCCAATAGGTTTGAGAGAAGGTCTAGGAACAAGTTCCCAAACTTCATTTCTCTTAAATTGATTCAATTCATCATGCATGGAATGCATCCAATGTCATCAATTAAGGCTTGATCAATGTTCTTAGGTTCTATTTGTGAAACAAAAACCATATTACAATAGAGATTTTTCAATGATGATCTAGTAGATACTCCCTTTGAAACTTCACCAATGATATTGTCAAGGAAGAGATTTCTTGTAGTTCTCCAATCTTTTGGCTCTTGGACTGGTGTTGATTGTTTAGCTTCAACCATTAGTTCTTCCTTTTCTTTATCCATTGAATCATTAAGTTGAATGAACTCCTCCAAAGGACCTATATGAATCACCTCACCATTTTTTCCATCACATATCATGCAGCAACTGTCATTAAATGACACTTTGAACCCTTTATCACAAAGTTGTCTTATACTTAGGAGATTGTGTTTTAAACCTTCCACATAAAGAACATTTCTGATCATGGTTTTAAAATTGTCTCCTATATTTCCTTTTTCAATTATCTTCCCTTTGTTGTTGTCTCCATATGTGACAAATCCATCATCTTTAAGAGTCAAATTTGTGAGCATTGATATGTCATCGGTCATATGTCTACAACATCCACTATCAAGATACCATAATGAAGATCTTGCTCTTAGACATACCTGCAAAATTCAAATCAATTTATAAAGGAAGGTACCCAATTGAGATTGGGTCCATAGGGGTTAGCTATTTTCCTTTTCTTTGGTACCCAAATGCATTCTCCATTTGTCACATAGAATCTCCTAGCATAGCATTTATTAGATGTGTGACCTTTCTTCAAACAATAGTTACAAGTTACAGTTTTTGATACTCTTTCAAAATAAGTCATGTGATTAAACCTTTGTTTTGGAACATCTTTTTGATATTTCTGTTTTGTATGCACAAACTTGGTTTTTTTCATAAGGTTTTGATCCATGTTTGTAACCCAATCCAGAAGTATCTCCAACATATTTTTGCACACTTAGCATTTAAGCCAAATTTGTGTTTTCCTTTATAAAGCCTTTTCAAGAGATCAACCAAGTAATTATTTTCTGAAAGTACTACCATATGTTTTTCACCTTGACTTTTTTTGAACTCATCAAACTCTTTTTGCAAATCATTGTATTTGTCAACATTAGATGAAGAAGAAGCACATACACATCCATTCATTTTGTAACTTGAAACAAGTTTTTCATTTTCTTCTTTCAGGTTACAAATCTCAGTTTGCAATTCTGCAATTTTTGTGACATGCCATCTAAGATTTCCTTTTAGCCTATTATTGGATTTTGCAAGCTTTTAAGCCTTTTCATGCATTTCTTGAAAAACATCAACAACTCGATCAAATTCAGAGTTTACCTCAGTTTCAGCACTTGAGGATTCATCATCTTCATTAATTGTGGAAGTTAAAACCACATTTGCTTCTTTTTTTTAGTTGATGATTCAGAAGTTGTTGACTCATTGTCTTCCCAAGCTATATAGGCTCTCTTAGGCTTTCCTTCTTTCTTTATCTTGTTTTCACCTTGTTGCTTTTTCAAAAAAATAGAGCATTCAGATTTAATGTTCCCAAGCTATCTCATCTGAGAATAGAAGGATGTCTTAGACCCGTCTGCTATCCCCTTGGTCTTGAGGGATCACCGATCCTTGGGATATCATCAACCATGAGCAAACCAACTAGAAGGATGTCCTTCAGGGCCTGTCTCCTAGGGAGGTCCATATCTATCTTATTGGCCAGAAGATCTAATCACAGGCATAATACATTTCTCAAGCATAGATGCACACACATATCATTATGAGGATGCAACAACCAAATGCATGCGTCATGAATATGACCACCACTCCACCCAGAGTGTGGTGGGGCACAAACAAGGGGGAAATCATCCCAGGGACCAAGAACTTACCTGGCAAAGCCTCGCTCTGTAGTTCTTTCCCTGATCTGTGGCACCCGCCACCGACACCCTTGGTGTCAAGCCCTAATCAAGGCATATGTACTCATATCAAAATCAATTCAACAGGCATCCAATCACAGCATAAACAGAAATCCTCTAAATTATTTATCATGGCCCAACACACACTAGGCCCCTTACAGACCCTTCAAGGTCCATCTCAGCTCAAACCAAGCATCTGAGTCATCACAGACTCAATGCAACCACAATCCTGAGCTTAATACAATTGTAGCTTGAACGGTCTATACCTCACTCAAGGCACCGTTCAACTAGCCTCTCAGGTTCAACACAAACATAATTAAGGCTCTTGCATGTCTTTTTACTAACCAGAGATTTCTCGCACAAGCCACACATGCTTGACACAGAGCCAAGATTCAAAGTTCACCAAATCAAAAACTGAAAGCTAATCCTTCATCACTAAAACGTTCTGACCAAGTTTCTCTACAGGACCCTAGGCTACTTCTAGCCCCAGCCCAAGTGGGTCACTATTCATGGTAAATCCCAATTCAGAAATTAACCGGAGAAACTTGAGTTTCTTACCTCAATGGCGACCAAAAAGGCTGGTGGACAATCCCTCCTAGCTCAGGTGTCCGTGCTACGCCTTGGTTCTATGCCAAACTCAAGTTTTTGAGTTTTCCTTGAGAAATGGATTCTTACTCAAAAGGGGTTTTTCAAGAGGATTGATGAAGGATTGAAGCTCTCAAGGTGATTCTCACAAGTTTAGTGGTCATTGGGAGGTGTTTGGATCAAGAAATGAGGTCCTAGGTGTAAGGAACCTCACTTTTGTGCCAAGTTATTTAGCAGAAAACCCTGTTAAGGGTATGGTGCGGATGGCGCCAGGGCTGGCGCTGATCGCACCAGACCCACTGGAATGTGGCGCTAGGAGCGCCAGGATGGCGCTGGGAGCGCCAGGTTCTTTGGAAGCTGATGCTAGCGGCGTCAATGTGGCGCCAGGGGCGCCAGAGGTTTTCCAGTTGGCGCGAGTCGAGCCAGAGGCAGCGCGGTTAGCGCGGAAAGTGGCCTGGAAAGCCCATTTTCTCTGGATTTGCACGCGGCCAGCGCCAAGGTTCATGCTGATAGCGCCACAGGTTCTGGACGTTGGCGCTGGTAGCGTCACGGGCCACGCTGGTAGCGCCAGAAGTGCCCTGGAAACACAATTTCCTCTGGTTTTTCACGCTAATGGCACCAGGTTGGCGCGGATAGCGCCACGGGTCTCGGGAGGTTGACGCTGTTAGCGCGGGGATGGTGCTGTTGGCGCCAGACCACCGCCATTGTGGCGCGGATAGCATGGGAGATGGCGCGGATCGCGCCAGAGCTCGGGCAGGGCCACTATATAAGGCCAAAAATGCGAAATTAAAGAGGAAAAACAACTTCTTCTTCCCTACGACCCAACCTCCATTGATGGCTGTTCCAAGCTTTTTGGGACTCTATATCTAGGCCTAAACACCTCCCTATGACCTTTAATCTTGAGAGAAACCTTTGAAAGCTATAATCCTTCATTTTGTTCCCTTGAAAACCCCTTGTGAGTGAGAAGTGGATTCTCAAGGAAAAGCTTAGAGAACTTGAGAGTGGCAAGGACCCATAGCTTGGGAAGGACAATAGAGCTTGAGGAAGCTGTCCTGAAGTCTTTCTGGTCGCCACTGAGGTAAGAAACTCAAGTTTCTCCGTTTAATTTTGATTCTTGGGGTTCCATGTGAATAGTGACCCATATGAGCTGGGGCTAGAATTAGCCCAGGGTCCTGTAGAGAAACTTGTTTAGAATGGTTTAGTGATGAAGGATTAACTTTCAGTTTTTGATTTAGATAACTTTGAATATTGGCTCTGAGGCTTGTATGTGTGACTTGTGTGATAAGTCACTTGTGATTTTGGAGCCATGTCAGAGCCTTGATATGCTTGTGTTGAGCCTGAGAGGCTAGTGGAATGGTGCCTTGGTTAAGTTTTAGGCCGTTCCAGTGATTTTGAACCATGGGGCTGCTGTGAGATTATTCTTTGTTAGGTGAGCTGCATAGAGTCTGTGATGACTCAGATGCTTTGTACGCAGCCATGGTGGACCTTGTATGGTCTAAGAGAAGCCTAGTGAGGGCTTGTTCTGATTGAACCCTAGGATAGGAAATTATGATATGTTATGTTCTGTGAATTGGATGTCTGTGGATCGGTTTTGATATGAGACTGCATATGCCTTGATTAGGGCTTGATTTTGAGACTGTTGGTGGCGGGAGCCACAGACCAGGGAAAGAACTGTAGAGTGATACTTTGCCAGGTAAGTTCAGTGTCCCTGGGGATGAATTCCCATCTTGTGTGCCACACCACACTCCGGGGAAGTTGTGGTCATTTCATGATGCATGCATTGGTAGTTGCATCCTCATAATGATATATGTATGCATCTGTGCTTGATTTGTGATGTGATATGACTGTGATAGATCTGTTTGCCAATAGATAGATATGGACCTCCCTAGGAGATGGTGGTTTCCTCCTAGCATGGCTGGCTCATGGTTGAGGTAGCTCCCAGGGGATTGGTTCCCACAGGCTAGGGGATTAGAAGTTGAGGTAGCTCCTTCTATTCTCGGAGGTACCATATATTGTGCATCCATGCAAAGGGTTAGCACCCAATGGGATGGCACAGGTGTGAGTTCCGGACTCCTACTGATATAGGCGTTGAGGTAGCTCCGCCAGGCGTTGTTGACGCAGCTCCGTCATGTTTGTATGATATGCTTATATTGTTATGAGGGCTAGAGGACCAGGCCAGTGGGCCAATTGTTGTGATATCTGATGTATGTATTATGGAAGTGGGCCAGGGTGGAGGAGATGCCTCCATGGACCCTGAGCTTACTGAGATGTGTTATCTCACCCTGTGTGGGGGATTTATGATTTCATGTGACTCTTCTGGATGAAGAGAGCAGTCTCAGGGCAGGAGGCCCGAGTAAAGATGTTTCTGCTTGGCTGATAGCAGCAGATGGAGCTTGAAGGCTCATTTTGTTTGGATTATATGTTGTACCCTTGAGAAGGGATGGTGTGTGTACACTTGATGATTGTATAGTTCTGTATACCCTCTGTGAGGGCTAATATTCTTTTGTATCACACGATGTGGTGTGAGCTCTGATGTATATGCTTGTACAGAACTATTTATGATATGTATGCAAGACTTTTCTCTTGAGTATAGATGATGTATATTTGATAATCTGCCTAAGTCTTTTAGTTTTCTGTCTTTATGGTTTATGTTATGAGGAACTGGATCAGCAGGGGTGTGAAATATGTTTTGTGTGTACTGGTTATGATGTGTTTATTCCGTACATAATGAATCAAGAAAAGCGATTTTGTGCTTCCGCTGAGTTTTATAAACTATGTTTTAAGCACTAATCTGGTATTATTAATGATAACACGTCGGAGGCCTACGGGGTGTTACACTAGGAAGCTTGGGTTCATCAACAATGGAGGTTTGGGCGTGGGGAAGAAGAAGAAGTTGTTTCTCCCCTCAGAAATTGCATTTTGGCCTTTTATACTGGGTCTGCCCGAGGTCTGGCGTGGATCGCGCCACCTCTGTGTGGAAAATAAGAAACACTCACACTTAACCAAGAGGGGGGTGAATTGGTTAACCTTGGTAAAATAAAATTTTCCTTTAACAATATCAGAATTTGAAATCAGAGTTTAATGCCCTTTGGATCTTTATCACAAAACAGATTGAAAACTTTATCCAAAATCAATCCAAGATTAGTTATGCCTAAAGAATAAACTTTCAAAGAAGAATTCACAACACACAAGATATAATTCACACAAGATATGATATAAACTGCAGAATATAAATCAAGAGACCAAGATTTATACTGGTTCACCTCAAAACCTATGAGGCTACATCAAGTTTCTTCTACTCAACACTAGAGTAGAGTTCCACTATTGCAAATATGTTTCTTACAAGCAATTACAAGCTTCTCTTCCTCAACCCTAGAAGAAGTTCAGAGATCTAAAACCCTATTAGATCCTTAGAAGCCAAACCCACACTGAGAAACCTACTCAGCAGTCCTTGGAGAAACCCTATCTCCCTTGGAGAAACACTATCTCCTCTTGC
>PYAF01004736.1:12869-23479 GCA_007407185.1 Glycine tomentella | reverse complement strand
TTCCCCTTTTGACATGCATCACACAACTTGTCCTTCTCAAACTTGAGTTTTGGCAAGCCAATAACTAAGTCCCTCTTAATAAGCTTATTCATATGATGCATATTTATATGACTTGCTCTCCTATGCCATAACCATGTTTCATCTATTTTACTCAATAGGCATGTAGTTTTATGAAACAAAGCATGGTCAATAGAAAGTAGATACATATTACATTTCCTCTTGCCTATATGAATTACCTCATCACTCTTACCATCACAAATCAAACAGCAATCTTGATTGAAGGATATCTTGTGGCCTTTGTCACATAATTGGCTAATGCTAAGCAAGTTGTGTTTCAGCCCTTCAACATAAAGCACATTACTGATTTTGGTGTTTAAGCTGTCACCAATGCTCCCTTCACCCATAATTTTTCCTTTATTGTTATCTCCATAAGTGACAAAACCCCCTTCTTTAATTGTAAGATTCTTGAGCAAGGACATGTCACCCGTCATGTGTCTTGAGCATCCACTATCAAGATACCAAACAGAAGAGCTTGCTCTACGACACACCTACAAAAGAAACAAATTACTTCAAAGAAATAGGTACCCATTTTCTTATGGGTCCAGATGGGTTAGCTGTTTTCTTTTTCTTTTCTACCCAAATGCATTCACCATTTGGGACATAGAACCTTCTTGCAAAACAATGAAAAGCTGTGTGACCTCTTTCCATACAATAATGACAAGTTACAACATTATATCTTTTTCTAGAGAACCTCTTTTGATTGACTCTTGGCTTTTTCTTTTGCTCTTGTTTTGGGAGAACAAACTTGGTCTTTTCCATATTTTTAAAGTTCTTGTTGTAACCCAAGCCAGAGGTGTCTCCATACTGTTTTTGGGCACTCAACATTTCATATAGATCACATTTTCCCTTGTTGAGTTTTTCCAAGATGTCAATCAATTCTTGGTTCTTTGAAACTTGCTGCAAATATTTTTCTTCTTGATTAAATCTGTATTCATCAAAAACTTTTTGCAACATTTCATACTTGTCACTTGATGTAGAGGAAGAGGTGCACATACATCCACTTGATTCGAAAGTGATGCACGCTTGAACCTAATAGTCAAGAGAATTAGCAAGTTCATGAAGAACAAAAAGAACAAGAAGTTCACTAAGTTAAACAAAACAAAGGTCAACAACAACAACAACTCAAACTTTACATGCTTTGAATATGGTAAGCTAGGCCACGTTAAATCTGATTGTCCTATATTCTTAAAGAAGCAATTAGATGAAAAGAAGACAAAGAAAGAAGGAAAGCCAAAGAAAGCCCACATAGCATGGGAAGACAATGACTCAACAACTTCTGAATCAACTAGTTAAAATGAAGAAGCTAATGTATGCCTCAATTCTACAATAAGTGAAGATGAAGAATTCTCAAGTGCTGAATCAGAGGTAAATCCTGAATTTGACCAAATTGTTAATGCTTTCCATGATATGCATGAAGAGGTTCAAAAGCTTGCAAAATCCAACAATAGGCTGAAAGGAAATCTTAGATGGCATGTTACCCAACTTGCAGCAATGCAAACTGAAATTTGTAACTTGAAAGAAGAAAATGAAAAACTTGTTTCAAACTACAAAATTAATGGGTGTGTATGTGCATCTTCTTCATCAAATGCAGATAAATGCAAAGCTTTACAAAAGGAATTTGATGAATTCAAAAAGAGTCAAGGAGAAAAATACATGTTATTGCTTTCAGAAAACTCTTACTTAGTAGACCTATAGAGGAAAATGTAGTTTAAATCAAATGCTACGTGTACAAAAGTATGCAGGAGATACTTCTGGTTTGGGTTATAAACATGGAGCAAAACATTTTGAAAATACAAAGTTTGTACCACTAAAACCGAAGAATCAATGACGTTTTTCAAAAACTAAGTATCAACTATTGACTCATTTTGAAATGGCATCAAAATCTGTAACTTGCAATTACTGCATGAAAAAAGGTCATACATCTCATAGGTTGTATGCTAGAAGATTTTATGTGCCTAATGGAGATTGCATTTAGGTTCCAAAGAAAAAGAGAAAAACAGCTAACCCCTATGGACCCAACCTAAATTAGGTATCTTTCTTTGTCACTTAATTTGAATGTTGCAGGTGTGTCTTAGAGCAAAATCATCATTATGGTACCTTGATAGTGGATGCTCTAGACATATGACAAGTGACATATCCATGCTTTCAAATGTTACTCTATAAGATGGAGGATTTGTCACGTATGGCGACAACAATAAAGGGAAGATAGTTGGAGAAGGAAACATAGGAGATAGCTTTAAAACCATGATAAAAAACCATGTGATAAAGGATTCAAACTTCCCTTCAATGACAATTGTTGGTTAATATGCGATGGCCAATCCGATGAGGTTATACATGTAGGTAAAAGAAAAGGTAATATCTACTTACTCTCTATAGAACATGCATTCTCATTCACAACACTAATTGCCTAGTAAGCAAAGTTGATGAATCTTGGCTATGACATAGGAGGGCAAGTCACATTAACATGCATCACATGAACAAGCTTATAAGAAAAGACTTAATCATTGGCTTACCTAAACTAATGTTTGTAAAGGACAAACTATGTAATGCTTGTCAAAAGTGGAAACACGCCAAGATTTCTTTTCAAAATAAAAATGTTGTTTCTACCTTAAGACCCCTTGAAATGCTTTATATGGATTTATTTGGTCCTTCTAGAACTATGAGCTTAGGAAGGAATTTCTATGGGCTTGTAATTGTTAATGATTATTCTAGATTCACATGGACTTTGTTTATAAGATCCAAAAGTGATGCTTTCATGGCATTCAGAAAATTATCCAAGCTCGTTCAAAATGAAAAAGGATGCAAAATTATCTCAATAAGAAGTGATCATGGTGGCGAATTCCAAAATGAGTACTTTGAAAAGTTTTGTGAAGAAAATGGAAACAACCACAATTTTTTAGCTCCAAGAACACCTCAGCAAAATGGTGTTGTGGAGAAGAAAAATAGATCCCTTGAAGAAGGAGCTATAACTCTTCTTAATGAGACAAATTTGCCTAAACATTTTTGGGCTAATGCTATGAGTACAGTTTGCTACACTTTGAATAGATTACTTATAAGGCCTATTTTGAAGAAAACTCCTTATGAATTATACAAAGGTAGAAAACCAAACATTTTTCACTTAAGAGCATTTGGCTGCAAATGTTTTGTTTTAAATAATGGTAAGGAATCTCTTGGCAAGTTTGATGCTAAGGCTGATGAAGCCATCTTTCTTGAATACTCATTACAAATCAAAGCATATATAGTCTTTAATAAAAGAACTTTATGCATGGAATAATCAGTTCATGTTATTTGTGATGAATCTAACTCCTCTAAAGAGGAAAAAAGGTGTGAGAAATGATGCAGGCCCTATAGAAGAGTATATAGAATTCAATGGATCAAATGAAAAGGAAAAGGAAGAACCAATTGCAGAAATGGAACAATCAACACCTATCCAAAAGCCTACGGATTGGAGAACTACAAGAGATCTCTCCATTGACAACATAATTGGTGAAATCACTAAGGGAGTGTCTACTAGATCTTTACTAAGAAATCTCTGTTGTGATATGGCTTTTGTTTCACAAATTGAACCAAAGAGCATTGACCAAGCTTTACTTGATGAAAATTGGATGCTTTCCATGCATGATGAACTGAATCAGTTCAAGAGAAATGAAGTTTGGGAACTTGTTCCTAGACCTTCTTCTCACAAACCTATTGGCACCAATTTGGTTTTTTGGAACAAACTTGATGAGAGTGGAATCATAGTCAGAAACAAAGTTAGATTGGTTGCAAAAGGTTACAACCAAGAGGAAGGCATAGACTATGAAGAGACCTATGCTCTAGTAGCAAGGTTAGAAGCCATTAGGTTACTGCTTGCATATGCATGTTTAATGGGCATTAAACTATTTCAAACGGATGTAAAGAGTACTTTTTTTAAATGGATATATTGAGGAGGAAATCTATGTTGATCAACCTCCTAGTTTTGTTGATTTCAAATATCCAAACCATGTTTTTAAACTAAAGAAAGCTCTTTATGGATTGAAACAAGCTCCTAGGTCTTGGTATGAAAGATTGAGCAACTTCTTGCTTGGCCAATCTTTCATAGGAGAACAAGTTGACAAAACCTTGTTCATCAAGAAGCATGACAATGATATCTTATTGGTTCAAGTTGTGGATACAAGGGGAGCTTTATGAAGTTTGGAAGTCTTTGATTCAAGATTGGTTTTGAGCTTTCAACATGCTTAAAAGACTTGAAGACTTGGAATTGAAATATTATGTAAAAGGAAAACTATCTGATTGATCCCTACATTCATTCATTCATTCATTGAATTAACTAAGTGTTTTTCTTTAAAATCAAACAAAGCTTTTAACATTTAACTAAGGTTTTAATTGAATTGAAAGTTTTTGGAAAAATAAGTTTTTCACTGTTTTAATCGATTATATAAAAGGATTAATCGATTATTTTGTTCTTCGTTCAAAACTGGACCTATCGGCTTAATCGATTATTTAGTTAAAATCAATTTTTAAGTCTTCCTGGAATAATCGATTACCAGAAACTGTAATCAATTATATAGTTCAAACTGAAAATACATGTGTTCCTGACTTAATCGATTACCATATCTAGTAATCGATTACACAGTTCACTTTGAGAATAAATATCTCTGTGTTAATCAATTACAACTCGTATTAATCGATTATTTTGCTCATGGTGAAAACCCAGAATGTTTCTTGAACACTTTAATCGATTATATTTTAATTTAATTGATTACACACTCGTTTTAATCGATTATTTGGAACGGGTAATCGATTACAGTTAGTTACAATTTCTGTTATAAATAGAAGTGAAGCTTGACTTGTTTTGTAACTTGATCAATTCGTATTTCTGAGTATACACAAGCTTTCTAAACACTTTCAAAGTAAATTTCTGGGTTCTATGAGTTCTTGCTTCATCTAAAACATTCATGGGTATTTGAATGATTCTTTAAGCAAGAAATCTCTTTCAAAGGTTAAGAAAGAAGGATGCTCTGAGTTTGTTTTTGTCTGTCAACCTGATTTGTTCATTCATTTGCATGTCATTCACTGGATCATCAGGTTGTTTCTTTCCTTAACTCATTGGTTGTAATTCTGTTTTCAATTTTGTTGATATTGGCTATTGTAATTGGGTTCTTCTAGCTTGGGACTAGAGAAGGGTTCTCTAGCTTAAAGATCAGAGTAGTGTTCTCTAGATCTTTCTCCTGAGAAGTCTAATAGGGTTTTAGATTTTTTTTCTTTATCTAGGGTTGATAAAGGGGAGGTGTTGAATTAGGGGGAGCTGCTTGAAGCACATAGCATAGATTGATTCAAGAAGGAAGGTTTTGAACTTTCAACATGCCTTGAAGCATTGAAGAACAACTTGTGATCAAATGTAAAAGGAAGAAGAGTTTCTGGTGATCCAATTACATTGCATTCATATCATTCATCAAGTCAATTAGTTTGAGAAATAGAATTCACGAGGCATTGATAGTTTGTTTAAAGTTTTGAAATAAATCAAGAGTTTTTGGAAATAATATTTCATACTGGATTAATCGATTATATCAAGAAAAGAATCGATTACTTTGTTCTTGGTGCTTTCTGGAAAATTGTTTAAGAACAAAGTAATCGATTACGTATCAGAATAATCGATTATTTTACCTTAGATTACTTATAAACAGCCTTGATGAATTGTTTAATCGATTACCAACCAGCTGTAATCGATTACATAGGCCAAATAGAAAATACTATCTTCCTGGTTTAATCGATTACTAATTGAAGTAAACAATTACATAGTTCAAAACATTTTATTTTGTTTCCTGGTTTAATCGATTACCAATTGAAGTAATCGATTACATAGTTCAAACCAGTTTTATACAGGTTCCTGCTTTAATCGATTACAAAAGTTTGTAATCGATTACATAGTACATTCATAATTGTGCAACTTTCTGGTTTAATTGATTACTGATGTAATGTCTACAACCATTAGACATTAGGTTTCCCAAATCTTCCTTGCAATGAAACCCAATCTTCAAGCAAACTCCAAGAAATGGAGAATTCTGCACTTTCACATAATTTGGGGCTTTTTAAGAGATTTCTAATTTGTAGAAATGGATTGTGGAAGAAGAATAGGAATGAATTGGAATGACACCATGGAATAGGAATTCCAATAAGTCTTGCAAGAATCACCACAATAGCAGATGAGTCATTGATAAGAAACAAGAAGGTTCTTGAATAAGAACAAGAGAGAAACCCTCTCAACAATTTCAGAATTGTATTAATGGAATCAAAAGTTGTTACAAACAGTTTTGGTGTGGTTTATATAGCCCACGAAATTACAAGCTAAATGACCCTAAATGTAAGTAAAATGCAAATTGAAATGAAGCCCAAATGTAGCTTGTAGTGCAAGCTTTACTCAAAACGACCTTGGACTTCTCAAAAACGCATTTCTGCATATTTTCTGGTTTAATCGATTATTTCGACCATGTAATCGATTACTTAACATAAATAATTGATTACTTGGTTTGGTAATCAACTATTTTGATCTTATCCTTCTTGGAAACTGATTTAGGACCAAAATAATCGATTAATTCGACATGTAATCGATTAAAACAGAGATACTTTCATTTTCAGGTTGATTTAATCGATTACAGGATGCTTGTAATCGATTACAGGTATCAGAAAAGATGCTTTTAATCTGTTACAGGATGCTTTTAATCTGTTAAAACAGAAAACACTCCTTTTGCGTTTCCACTACTTTTGTGGGCTTCTTTTTGGCTCCTTCTTGCTTTTCCAGTAGATACAAGTTAGATTGGATATGATCTTGAAGTACTTGAGTCCTAGCTCTTTAGCTTGTATTGATCGTCCATCAATTACAAGATGGAATAATCGATTATTTTGTTCGTTGCTCATACCCAGAAATTTGTTGAACATCTTAATCGATTACAGTCTTGAAGTAATCGATTACATAAGAAAAATAATCGATTACAGGAGCGTATTTAATCGATTACTGATGGTTATAAAAGTTTGTTATAAATAGAACCTTTGCTCAGCTGTTTTATTAACTTGATTAATTCGTATTTTGAGCATTCTAAGGCTTTCTAAACATTCTCTTAGTGGTTTTTCTGAGTTCATAGAGTTCTTGCTTTCACAAAAACATTCATGGGTTGTTAAGTGTTTCTAAAAGCAAGAAGTTCTTTTTCAAAGCTTGAGGGAAGTGATGTTTTGAGTTTGTATTCATTCTTCAACCTGGTGAAATCATTCATATGCATATCATTCATTGGATCATTAGGTGACTTCTTTCCTTAATCTTTGAAGTTGTAATTCTGTTTTGAATTTTGTGTTTGTTTGTCTATTGTAATTGGATTTCTTGCTTGTAATCTAGAGATAGAGTTTCTCTAGGGGATAAACAGAGTAGTGTTCTCAGTGGTTTGTCTCTAAGAATCTAATACTGTTTTAGATTTCTGAACTTTATCTAGGGTTGATAAAGAGAGACTTTGTAATAACTTGTAAGAACTGAAAATTGCAATAGTGGAACTCCATTCTAGTGTTGAGTGGAAGAAAACTGGATGTAGCTTCATAGTGTTTGAAGTGAACTAGTATAAATCCTTGTGTGTTGTTTGTTTCATCTATAATAATCAGATTCTATTATTCTTAATTGTATGTTCTAGATATTAACCATGTTCTTGAGCTATTGCATTTCTTGGACTGAGAATTAGATTGAATAAAAGTTCTTGGTTTTACAAGTGATAAAGATCCAAAGGGAAAGACTCTGATTTTATTCAAGAAAATTTTTAAAATTATCAAGCCTAACAAATTCACCCCCCCTCCTGGTTAAGTTTGAAGTGTTCCCATATTTTACAGGAGGTTCTTGTAAAAGCTTGTAATAAAATTTTATAATAGTGGAACTCTAATTCAGTGTGAATTAGAAGAAACTGGATGCAATTTCATGTTTTGAAGTGAACCAGTATAAATTTCTTGTGCTCTTATTTCTATATCTCTATTCTCATCTTTTTCATTGATCTTTAATTCTTTGAGTCATATTCATTGTTCAACAAGTTATGTTTTGATCTATTGAATTCTTGGGCTGAGACATTTGATTGAGTAAATAGATTTCTTGGTGTTGAAAGTGATAAAGATCCTGAAACTCTAATTTGAATTTATTTTTAAAATACCAAGGTTCAATCAATTCACCCCCCTCTTGGTTGTTGTGAAGTATTCCTATTATTTTCACAAGTATATGTTAATGATATAATATTTGGTTCAAGTAATCGTTCCTTGTGCAAAGAATTTTCTATCTCTATGCAGAATGAGTTTGAGATGTCTATGATGGGAGAATTAACATTCTTTCTTGGACTTCAAGTGAAGCAAATGAAGAATGGAACATTGCTTAGCCAAACTAAATATTGCCTTGAAGTGATAAAAAAGTTTGACATGGAGAAGAGTAAAGATGCTGCAACTCCTATGGCAACCTGAACCTACCTTGATTCAGATGAAATAGGAAAGGGGGTTGATGAGTCAAAGTATAGAGGGATGATTGGATCTTTATTGTACTTGACTGCAAGTAGACCAGATATAATGTTGAGTGTGTGCTTGTGTGTGAGATATCAAGCATGTCCAAAGGAGTCACACCTCACAGCAATCAAGAGAATCATGAAATAACTCAAATCAACTCCAAGAGTTGGTCTTTGGTATCCCAAAGGTGCATCACTAAATTTAATTCATTACTCAGATTCTGATTTTGCAGGATGCAAACTTGATAGGAAAAGCACCAATGGAACGTGCCACTTGTTGGGAAGCTCACTAATCTCATGGCATTGTAAGAAGCAATCTTGTCTTGCCCTTTCAACAGCAGAAGCTGAATACATAGTTGTTGGAAGTTGTTGTGCACAAAGTTTGTGGCTTAAGCAACAACTTCAAGATTTTGGTGTGTAAATGAATGAAATTCCTCTGCTGTGTGACAACAAAAGTGCAATAAACCTATCAAAGAATCTAGTCATGCACTCTAGGACAAAACACATAGAGATCAGACATCATTTTCTCAGGGATCACATCCAAAAAGGTAACATCAAAATTGAGTTTATTGATACTAATAATCAAATGACTGATATTTTTACCAAACCATTGTCTAGAGATAGATTCTATGATCTTAGAAATATGTTAGGTATTCTTGATGAATCTAATATATGATAGCATGCTTATATGTGCCTGACTACATGATATACCATCTAGATTAGCTAATCATCACATGTGCTTAAAATTCGAGAACCTGCTAAAAAAGACTCTTCACTCTGCATAATTATCTGCTTTAAATGATTACTGTGTTTTAATCAATTATTTGGTGTTTAAAGACAAATTCAAAATCAAAACTCACTTGGAGTAATCTATTACAGTGCAGTTTAATCGATCACCTAGTACTTTCAGTGTATTTCAAAATAAAAACAGACCTGAAGTAATCGATTACACTAACCAATTAATCGATTACTTGTTATTTGAATGCTATCTAGAAATAGAAATTTGTGGAAATAAGAACCACTCACAATTAACCAAGAGGGGGGTGAATTGGTTAATCTTGGTGAATTTAAAATTTCCTTTCAACCAAAATCAAAATTTAAAATCAGAGTTTAATTCCCTTTGGATCTTTATCACAGAATCAATTAAACTTTATCCAAAAACAATCCAATATTTGTAATACTTCAAGAATCAACTTCTCAATGAAGAAAACACAATACACAAGATATTATTCACACAAGATATGATGTAAATTGCAGAATATAAATCAAGAGACAAGATTTATACTGGTTCACCTCAAAACCTATGAGGTTACATCCAGTTTCTTCTACTCAACACTAGAGTAGATTTCCATTATTGCAATTATGTTTCTTACAAGCAATTACAATCTTCTCTTCCTCAACCCTAGAGAAAGTTCAGAGATCTAAAACCCTATTAGACCCTTAGAAGATAAACCCACACTGAGAAACCTACTCAGTTGGCTTTGGAGAAAACCTATCTCCCTTGGAGAAACACTATCCCCTCTTGCAAGAAACCCCAGGACAATAGAATCAACAAAATACAAAGATACTGCAGAAAACTTAAAACCCACAAAGAATTAGGAAAGAATTCACCTGATGATCCAAGATTGAAATGCAAATGAATGACAAAACTCAGGTTGTATGTAATTCAAAATATGCAAAACAACTTTCCCAGCCCTTTGTGAAAAAGTGGTTTGCTTCACTAACAAAACTAATAACCCATGGATGACTTAGTGCAAGCAAAGCTCAAAATAACCCAGAAGAATGCCTTATTGATTCCTTTGTAAGCTCAGAACATCGAAAATTTTAATATCAATCTCAATCTCTGTTGATTCTTTTCACAAAAAGGCAAGGGTTATATTTATAGTTATTTTCGTAACTAAAATAATCGATTAAATAGGCTCCAGACGCTCTTGTAATCGATTAAAGGTGACCTTTGGATTTCCATAATCTTAACAAACGGGTCAAATAATCGATTAACCCGTGGTGTAATCGATTACATCAGTTTAAGCAAAATTCCCGTTTAAGTAAAAT
>PYAF01004735.1:17969-30149 GCA_007407185.1 Glycine tomentella | reverse complement strand
CATAGAAACACTCAGCAACACATGAAATAATACATAACTTTTATTAAAGCAACCAACCACACAAATATAATTCAACTCAACAACAAGGATTCAAGCCAACATTATTAAACATATTTTGTTCATTGTGACATATTATCAAACACATAGTGTGCAAGCTTTAAATCATAAAATTCTGTAAAGAAAACTACTTAAATCTTAAGTTTCCTAAAATTCAATATAATTCTAGAATAAATAAACATGGTTCCAACATAATTCCTAGCATAAACTAGACATATTTCAAGAATTTCCAAAACACTTTTAATGCAACTTATAAATTTTAGTAGAACATAACTACTTTAATTTTAGTAAAATATTTGTTTTTCTTCTAAAATACCTATAATTGACTCATTCATTAAGTTAAGCTCTAATTATTTATACATCAATCATTCTTTAACCTAAAACCAAGTCATTTATCCAAGTAATCATGTTCCTAGCAATCTTTATTTCTTTGAGATATTTCATCAAACACTTAGAATACAAGACTTAATCAAATGAAGCAAGGAATAATATTCAAACTAAGCTATCATAAACTCCCCCATACCTTGCTTTCCTTAAGCTTTTGGACAACTTTCCTCCTTTGAAATTGAATGATCCTTGCTCCTAGGTCTCCCGTGAGGCTTTAGAATGCTAGGGTTTTTATTCTTTGAAAGTGGAAGGGTGATGGAGGAGGTTAGGGAAGCTTTGGGGCTGTTGGGAGGCTTGGTTCCTCCATTTTCGTGCCTTGGGAGCTTTATATACATGCTCAGCACTGCCTTCACTCGCCCAAGCGACCAAAAATTGCCTGTTCCACTCGCCTGGGCGAGCAGCCCATTTTCTAGAATTTTCTGTCTTAGTGAAAAATTAATTTCTCACGTTCCAGACATTATTTGGACAATCCCAACGGTCAAAAGTTAGATATATGGGTTAGGAAGCTTGCTTTAAAATATGACCAATATATAATGATAATTTTTCTAAAATAGGTTTTCGGGTTAAATGCAGAATAACTCAATTACATGCCCTTCAAACAACCTCCCCATAACTTGACATCTTCACATACTCTATGCACTTAGGGATGGGAACAAAAGTTTTCTTCTTTTTATACCATTTGATGTTTAAGAAAGCCTTATTCCACTTATGACTTTCTGTCACAAACTATTCCATTAGTCTGTTATCTAAGAGTATTCTTTATTTCCATCATAAAAATATCTATTCAAAATATCTAAGGGTGTTTTTGTCCTTTCCAAAATATTCAAGGGCATTTATGTACATTTCCATTCTAAAATATCTTTCTAAAATATATAAGGGCAGTTTGGTAATTTCCAAAATATCCAGGGGCGTTTTCATCATTTCGTCCTCAAAGGCATTTTTGTCATTTCTGATTTACGGAAAAGGCAATATGGTCCTTTCACTTCAAACATTTCCGTAATATCTCTTATTGATATTTCATCCTAATCCTTCAAATATAGAGCATCAATTTGCCTAATACTTGCTCTAATATTTAACTGTAGTTTAAAAATTTTGGGATGTTACACTTTATGTGTTTGGAAGATTTGGAAATCCTTTTAACCTATCAAAATGCAAGAGAAGTTTGGATAAATCTTCAAGAATATGAACATAACATTCATCCTAAGCAATAAATACAAACTAACTAGATTTAGGGCAAGTTTTATAGATATTCTTAGTAAAAAAGAAAGATAATTGCCTTCAATGTAACCCTGATTTCACTAAGATATGGCACTTACCAATGCCATATCTCAAAAGGTGTCTTAGACAATTTGGAGTGTGGAAACCTGTTTAAGATGTGATTAGCAATTAAAATAGCTTCTCCTCAATAGGAGGAAGGCATGCCAACTGTAAGTAACATAGAGTTTAGCTTTTCGATTAAAGTTCTATTCTTATGCTCAGCAACATCATTTTATTGGGGTTAATAAGGAGCAATAGTTTCAAGTATTATGCCTTCCAAAGTAAAAAATTCCTTGAACTTAGTCATTGTATATTATCCTCTTCTATCACTCCTACACCTCTTAATTTTAAAATTAAGTTGATTTTAACCTCTAGATTTAAAAATCTTAAACTTTTCAAAAGCCTCATCTTTCGATTTCAACAAATAAACATGACAATATCTAGAAAAAAATCATCTATGAAAGTGTTTAGGTACTTCCAACCCCCTCTAGTAACATAGTTTTTAAAGTTAGAAAGATCAGAATGTATTAGCTCAAGAAGTTTGTGCTTTTAGAAACCAACTTAAAAGGTTTTCTAGTGATCTTAGCCAATGCACACACTTCACATTTGTTAAATAGAATAGAAGTATCTAATGGAATGTTGTGAGTTTAGATAAATGTTGCATTTTCCTATATTTCACATGTCCAAGTCTATTATGTAATAATTTTGGATCAATCAAAGTAGAACTAACATGGTCTATGCTATCAGTATCTAACCTCAATCTATACATGCCATTAATCATAAATGCACAACTGAAGTAACATGAGTTAACATATAAAGTTACTCTACCATTCATAGTTGAAAAAGACATACCAGCTTTATCAAGTAAACTCGTAGATATCAAATTCTTTTTAAGTAAAGGTACTACTTTAACATGTTTCAAAGTTAGTAACTTACCTGAAGAAAGCACTAAATTAGCAGTTCCAGCATGAGTCACCTCTGCCTCACCACCATTACAATTTTCACGTTGTCTTTCACTTCTATGACCTTAGTGAGTAAATTCTCATCATTTGTCGCATGACAGGTAGCACCACTATCCAACCACTACTCAGAAGAGACACTGGCCTTTCCATTATTCATCATTCCAATGAAGGCTTGAGGCTCAAATTCACTAATTAGCATATTAGCCTCATTTTGTGGTGTGTTGTTCTTTGACATATTTGACACTCTGCTACCCAGTGACCCCACTTTGCACAGTTATGGCACTTGCCCTTCTTCTTCTTCTTCTTCTTCTTCTTCTTGAAGACAGTTTTTTTTGCCCTCTAACTGTGAAGAGGATTCACCTTTTTGTGACTTAGACTTTTTCTAAGATTTATAGGAATGTGAAACTAAGTTCGCAACTGTCTTTTGTTGTCCTACTTGTTTCAAACTCTTCCTACAAATTGATTTCTTTTAGTCTTTGCATATCAGTCTTAAAAGAATTCCATTCAGCAGGTAGCTTACTCAACACAAGACCAACAAAGAGATTATCAGACAAATCAGAATTATCTGAAAATAATAGGAATACCCACAATAACCAAGAGGGGGGTGAATTAGTTAAAACCTTGATATTTTAAAAACTAAATCAAATCAGAGTTTAGGATCTTTATCACTTTCAAAACTAAGAAATCAATTTACTCAATCAAATAACTCAGCCCAAGAAATCAATAGTTCAAAACAGAACTTGTTGGACAATGGATATAAATCAAAGAATGAATGACCAGTGAACAACATGAGTGATAGAGAGATAGAATAAAAAACACAAGCAATTTATTACTAGTTCACTTCACAACTGAAGCTACATCCAGTTTCTTCTAATCAACACTAGATTAGACTTTCACTATTATAAATTTCTGTTCTTACAAGATTTTACAAAAACCTCCCCTTTATCAACACTAGATAAAGAATAGAAATCTAAAACCCTATTAGAAATCTAAGGAGCAAGAACCAGAGAACACTACTATGTTCTTGAGCTAAAGAACCCTTCTCTAGAACCAAGAAAGAAGAACCCACTTTACAATAGCCAATTACAATAGAAATTTAAAAACAAATTTACACACAACGATTAAGGAGAGACAACATGATGATCCAATGAATGTTATGCACATGAATTACAAAATCAGGTTGAAAAGAAAACTAAATCAGAACATGTTTTTCCTTAATCTTGAAAATAATCTTGCTTAAGAATCATTCAAAGACCCATTGATGTTTTGAATGAAGCAAGAAGTAAAAACACTGAGAAAATCACTTAGAAATGCTTTAAAAGGCTTGTGTATACTCAGAAATACGAAGTGGTTAAGTTCTTAAACAAGCCAAGCCTTCAAACCTATTTATAACAGAATTTGTAACTAACTGTAATCGATTAAACGCGCCTAATAATCGATTAAAATTCTTATGTAATCGATTAAATTATCACTTAATCGATTAAAATGTTAAAGAAGCTTTCTGGTTTTAGCAAGGAGCAAAATAATCGATTAACCCGAGCTGTAATCGATTAAGACAAAAAGCTATGTTTCATAAAATCAACTGTGTAATTGATTACGGATTTTGGTAATTGATTAAATCAGAAAGTAGGCATTTTCCAAGTGAACTATGTAATCAATTACTGATAATGGTAATCGATTATCACAACAAGGCTTAAAATAATCTTTTAACTATGTAATCGATTACACTAAGTAATCAATTAAAACCTTTAACAAAGCAGTTTATTTTCCATTAAAGGTCAAATGATCGATTTATCCAATAAGTAATCGATTAATTTGTTCATAAAGGTTTTTCCAAATTGAATTAAGAACATAATAATTGATTATTTCATTAAGTAATCGATTAAAACAGTAAGAAAAACATTTTTCCAAAAACCTTTTTAATCAGAATCAAACCTTAACCAAAAAGATAAAACCTTTAATGATTTAATGTAAACCATTTAAGCTTAATGATGAATGAATGAATGCAATGCAAGGATCAATTAGATTGCCTTTCTCTTACACTTGAATCAATTACAAAACTTCAAGGCACTTCAAGCATGTTGAAAGCTCAAAACCATTTCTTGAATCAAAGTCTTCCACTCTTCATGATGCTCCCCCTATATCCAACATTGTCCTCTTTTAGATTGTTCCTCATGTTCTCAAGTTCAGTTAATTGAGAAGTGATGCTTGAGTTCATATTAAACTTAAAGTCAAAGAACTTCTCCGGTAAAAGAGTCTAAGAAAGCCTCTCTTGTTTTTGAAATTGAGTTTCAAGTGATCTCATATCTCCTTTGCAGTCTTATACTCACTATAAGTCATAGCTAGACAAGGATTAAAAGAGTTTAACAAGTAAGCTCTACAAAAATCTTCATCTTTAATCCATTGATATTCATCCACATTTTCAATTGTAGATGCAAAATCACTTAACACAGTGTAGAATATGTCACGTTCTTTCATGCCAAATTGAACATGAAATTTGCAACCATGAAATTTAGGGACATCAAAACATTTTAGCTTTATGACATCATAGGAGCTATATTTTGCCATTTTAATCAAAGTAATATAGTCAGAAAGAATGCACCTTAAAATCCTCCAAAGTATACCAAATCTTGTAACTTTTCAAAAAATAGTACTATAGAAGTGAAATTTGTCAAATCTTACCCCAAAAATGAATCTGGAACGCCCAAAAACTTTAGGAATGACTATCGTCGGTTGCCGGAGATGTAACACCCTGTAGGCCTCCGGTGTGTTAACATTATGATATCAGTTAGCGCTTAAAACATTCATTTAAAACTTAGCGGAAGCACAGGATCGATTTTCCTGATTCATTATGTATGGAAATCCAGCATATCATAAACATACACACATAAAAAAAACTATATCATACCCCTGCTGATCCAGTCTATCTCATACAATATACATATAGACAGATTGTTTATCCAGATAGGCAGATAACTGAAAAACATCAAATATAAGCTCAGGAGAAACATATAATATACATCAATAGTTCTGTTCATCAAATATACATCAGGTCTTCACCATATCATGGTGAACCAAAATAACATCAGCCCTCATAGGGGATATACAGAACTATACATGTCATAGGGTACATACACCCCATCCCTATCAAGGGAACAAAATAGAAACAAAGTCCAAAAAGAGCTCTCAGCTCTCCTTGCTGCGTCCCAATCAGCAGCATGTCATCTCTAGGGCCTCCTGCCCTGCGTCTGTTCTTCTCTCCCAGAAGAATCACCTGAAATCATAAGCCCCACACGGGGTGAGATACACATCTCAGTAAGCTCAGGGTCCTTGGAGGACTTTCCTCCACCCTGGCCCACTTCAATAACACATACACCAGGCATACAGTACAAATGGCCCACCGGCCTAGTATATCAGGTCCTCATAACAACATATCAAACATCCAAACAAGTCAAGCAATGGCGTGTCATCATCAACGCCAGGATGCATCATCATCAGCATCCATCCTCAGTGTGAGACCGACACTCACACCCGTGTCATCCCATTGGGTGCTACCCTTAGCATGGATGCACATATATGGTACCTCTGAGAATAGCAGGAATCCATCTGTACTATTCCCTTGGTCTAGGGGATCATCATCACCCCGGGATCATCATCACCCATGAGCCAACCATACTAGCAGGAAACCATCTCCTAGGGAGGTCCATATCTCTCCGTTGGCCAACAGATCTAACCACAGTCATAGCACATAATCTCAAGCATAGATGCACAATCATATCATCATGAGGATGCAACTACCAATGCATGCAGCATGGAAATGACCACCACTCCCTCGGAGTGTGGTATGCAAACCAGATGGGAAATAATCCCCAAGGACACTGAACTTACCTGGTAAAGTGTCACTCTGTGATCTGGGCCCTGCTCTGTGGCTCCCGCCACCAACAACCTCAGAATCAACGCCTAATCAAGGCATATACAATTTCATATCAAAGTCCAGACCACAAACATACAAGTCACTATATATATCATATCAGAATTCCCCTATCCTAGGGTTCAAATCAAACTCAGCCCACATCAGGTTGCTCTCAGACCACACAAGGTCCACCAAGGCTGATTACTAACTGTCTGAGCCATCTCAGACTCAATGCTATACAAGCATGGCCTAAGCTCATCAGTCTTATGGCCATCAATCATCCTTGGAATGGTCTAAGCCTCAGCTCAGACACCATTCCCCTAGCCTTTCAGGCCCAAAACCAACATAAACAAGCTTTGGCTTGGCTTGAGAATCACAAGTGACCTTGTCTCAAAGACACACATACAAGCCACAGAGCTCAAAATCCAAAGTTATCTAAAACAGAAACTGAAAGCTAATCTTTCATCTATTCATCGCTCTGAACACATCTCTCAACAGGACCCTGGGCTAATTCTAGCCCCAGCACAAACGGGTCACTATTCATGAAACCCCTTAGGTTCAAAATCAAACGGTAAAACTTGTGTTTCTTACCTCAGTGGCGACTCTAAAGGCCTCAGGACAGCTTCCTCGAGCTTCTGTGTCCTTTATACGCCGTGGGTCTTCGCCAATCGCAAGCTCTCAGAGCTTTTCCTCTGAGAAATCACTTCTCACTCAGAAAGGGGTTTCAAGAGCGGAAAAATGAAGGATTTAAGCTTCTATAAGTTTCTCTCACACTTAAAGGTCGAAAGGAAGTGTTTAGACTCTCAAATATGGTCCTAGAAAGCTTGGAGCAAGCTCTAATGGAGGTTTAGGACGAAGAGGAAGAAGAAGGGAAGAAAAGTCCAGATTTTTCGAGGGTTTGGGCCTTTTATAGGCCCCTGACGCGACTCCCACGCTGCCAGCGTGGGCTGGCAGAAGAAAAACCAATTCTGGGCCACTTGCCACGCTCCTGGCGTGGACTCCACGCTGCCAGCGTGGACTTCCCATGCCATCAGCGTGGATTCCCACGCCATCAGCGTGGCACCCCAGAGAAAGTTGCTTTTCTGAGCCCCTTGCCACGCTACCAGCATGGCTTCCCACGCCATCAGCGTGGCACTCCAGAAAACCCTAAAAATGCGCTTTTAACCCATGGTTATTATAGGAGACTTGCTAAAAACTCGTCAAAAAAGCTCATCAAAAAGTCTTCAGTCGCCTGAAAAGTTCGCTGAAAAACAAACCAATCGTCGGGAATGTCACCGAAAAATTGTAGAAACTTACAACAACTATATCTCTTTCATTCGACCTCCTTTTTACGCAAGTGACCAGTCAAAACAATGGTCTCAATGAGTAGAACAAAGCCCACAAGGTTTCAACTCGTGAAATTGGCTGAAATTTTTGGGATCTGGATTCAAAGGTTGCGACGGTAGAGTTTTCAAACTCAGAGCCTGGTCAATCCTTCCGTCTAAACACAAAAGTGATCACACCCTTGAGTTCCTCTCGATGAGATCTTCGAAACAACACCTTACTTGCTCAAATCCGACACACGAAGCTAATACTTCAAGATTGTTGGAGGTAAGGGATTTAAGAGAGAAGTGTTAAGTGTTGAGTGCTTGAAGTATTACACCAAGAGGTATCAAACATGGAATGCTCAACAGTGTTATGTCCAGCATAGGGAGAACCTTAGTGATATAGCAAGCTATTGGGCTCCAGCCCATATAGTAGGGGTGTTCATCAACCGATCCAAACCGATGCAAACCGCGGTGACCGAACCGAAAAACCGAAAACCAAAATAACCGAAAACCGAAAAAAAATGAAAATTTTCACCGGATTGGATCGGTTTTCGGATTTTCCGGTGAAAACTGATCCAATCCAAACCGATCCAATTGTAAACCATACCTTACCCTTTATCTACTTGGGCCTATTCCCCACCATAGCCCAAAAACCAAAAATCCAATACATTGCTCCTTAATTTGTCCAATGAACGTGTTTGTCTAATGAAAATTAGAAAATGATGTTTGTTTTTGTCCAATGAATGTATTTGTTTATGTTAGATACTCCTTATTTTGATAAAAATATGTCTTATAAGTTTTATTTTTAGACTTTTTAAAAAACCAAAAATCGATCCAATCCAAACCCAAAAAAATTGGATCGGATTGGATCAGATTTGAAAAAAATTTCAAACCGAATGGATGATCAAATGACCAAACCGAAGGAATCGGATCGGATGATTTTTTGCTTCAAAATCGATCCAATCTAGACCGTGAACACCCCTACCATATAGACCCATATAGCCATGCATTAACTTATTAGGCTTGTATGTGAACATATTATTTGAATACATATATTAAATATATTCAACATTAAATATTATAGGGACTCAGAGATCAAACAATTGAAATACAGGACCAAAATCAAAATTGACCAAAAACTACAGAGAATTTAAACCTAAAGCAAATGGTGCAAGCCTGCAAAGAAATATGATTCTTAATGCAAAGAGAAAATTTGAAGTTGAGGATATCTAGTGGTTTTCCTAGAACTAGTTGTTTGTGAAAGAAGACTATTGCTATTACTTTTTTTGTTTATATGTAGAATCAATTAGAACCTACTATATTGTGTCAGAAAGGAAAATATTTGTTTATGATAAAGAAACTAGGTGAATGGTGGTTAGTTTGTGCTAACACGAAACTTTATGTAATTTGGTCCTATGAACAAATTGAATCTTTTCATTACAGTCTAAGCAAAAACAACTGACCTCAAGAGCCCTATTCTTGTCAAATGCTTCAAGGTCAACACACAAGCCAGTAGTGTCCCATCCATACTCCCCTGGGAATTCTCCAGTCAAGTATGAAGGGATCTAAGATGAAAAGGATCCCAAGTATTTCACTTTGCCTGGTCTATACCACAATTCATTCCCCTGCTCATTCATCAACACAAACCCACACATAAGCCACACAATACAACCAAAAAAATAAAAAGCATAAGTATCATAGTATGTTATACCAAAGCATTTTAAAAACAAATCTAAATTCTAACTTGTTAAAATAGTCTTCTAAAAAGTTAATTAGAGTATATTCCCACCTACAAATGCATAATACACTCTCACATGTTTTTCACATGGAGTACTTAAATTACATCTTGAGAATGATTAAACAAATTTAATGTTACAACTTGTATTGCTTTTTAACTCTTTATAAAAACATAAAAGTAAAAGAATATTAGGAAACCAAACCCCAAATATATATTAGAAAAGTACCATAGTGTATTTGCCAGGTCCCATGGAGACAACATCTCTAAGAGGGTTGGCATTGGTTCCCCTACTTTGGCCAAGGAAAGGTGTTGGTTTAAGGATAGTGCATTGAAAATAATAGGAATACTCACAATAACCAAGAGGGGGGGTGAATTGGTTAAAACCTTGGTATTTTAATATTAATTCAAATCAAAGTTTAGGATCTTTATCACTTTCAAAACCAAGAAACCTTTTTACTCAATCAAATAACTCAGACCCAAGAAATCTGTTGCTCAAAACAGAACTTGTTGGACAATATATATAAATCAAAGAATCAATGATCAAGATGAGTAATAGAGATAGAAAAACAAAAACACAAGCAATTTATACTGGTTCACTTCACAACAGAAGCTACATCCAGTTTCTTCTAATTCACACTGAATTAGAGTTCCACTATTATAAATTTTTGTTCTTACAAGCTTTTACAAAACCCCCCTTTATCAACACTAGATAATGAATAGAAATCTGAAACCCTATTAGAAATATAAGGAGCAAGAACCAGAGAACACTACTCTGTTCTTTAGGCAGAGAACCCTTCTCTAGATCCAAGCTAGAAGAACCCACTTACAATAGCCAATTACAACAGAAACTCAAAACAAATTTACAACCAAAAAGATTAAGGAGAGAGACAACCTGATGATCCAATGAATGTAATGCACATGAGTTACCAAGTCAGGTTGAATAGCAAACAAAATCAGAACATGCTTTTCCTTAACCTTGAAAAGTTTCTTGCTCAAGAATCATTCAAATACCATGAATGTATTGAATGAATCAAGAAGTAATAGAACTCAGAAAATCACTTTGAAAGACTTAGAAGGCTTGTGAATACTTAGAAATACGAAGTGGTCAAGTCAGTAAACAAGCCAAGCCTTCAAACTTATTTATAACAGATTTTGTAACTAACTATATTCGATTAAACACGCCAGATATTCGATTAAAACGCTTTTGTAATCGATTAAATTATCACTTAATCGATTAAAATGTTCAAGAAGGTTTCTAAGTTCCAATAACGAGCAAAATAATCGATTAAACCAAGCTGTAATCGATTAAGGCAGAAGGCTCAGTTTCACAAAATGAACTGTGTAATCAATTACGAGTTTTGGTAATCGATTAAATCAAAAAATAGGCTTTTACCAAATGGCCTATGTGTTGAATGGAGGGGGAGCTGCTTGAAGCATAAAGAATAGAATGATTCAAGAAGGAAGGTTTTGAACTTTCAACATGCCTTGAAGCATTGAAGAACAACTTGTGATCAAATGTAAAAGGAAGAAGGGTTTCTTGTGATCCAAACATACTGCATTCATATCATTCATTAGTTTAAGAAATAGAGTTCACAAGGCATTGATAGTTTGTTTAAAGTTTTGAAATAAATCAAGAGTTTTTGGAAAAATAATATTTCATACTGGATTAATCGATTATGTCAAGAAAAGAATCGATTATTTTGTTCTTGGTGTTTTCTGGAAATCTGTTTAAGAACAAAATAATCGATTACATATCGGAATAATCGATTATTTTACCTTAGATTACTTATAAACAGCCTTGCTGAATTGTTTAACCGATTACCAACTAGTTGTAATCAATTACACAGGCCAAATAGAAAATACTATCTTCCTGGTTTAATCGATTACCAATTGAAGTAATCGATTACATAGTTCAAACCATTTTATGTTGCTTCCTGGTTTAATCAATTACCAATTGAAGTAATTGATTACACAATTCAAATCATTTTATGCAAGTTCCTGGTTTAATCGATTACACATTGTTTTCATATTTAAGAAACTGTCCGGTTTAATCGATTACTAGTCGGAATAATCGATTATTTGGTTCGTTGCATATACCCAGAATTGTTTTGAATAGTTTAATCAATTATAGGAGCGTATGTAATCAATTACATAAGCTAAATAATCGATTACAGGAGCGTGTTTAATCGATTACTGACGGTTAGAAAGTTTATTATAAATAGAACCCATGCTCAGCTGTTATACCAATTTTGATTAATTCGTATTTTGAGCATTCTAAGGCTTTCTTAGCATTTTTTTAGTGGTTTTTCTGAGTTCATTGAGTTCTTGCATTCACAAAACTCTTATGGGTTGTTAAGTGATTGATGAGTCACTATTTATTACTATTTACTCATCTTTCTATACTCATTTTAATCCCTAGTTGTTGTGTTTAAATATCTATATTTTGCACTGTTTCTCATTTAGGATTTAATTAGACCAATAATTCGGATTTTAATTAATTTGGATTATTTTAAGTTTAATTATTCTAATTTTTATTTTCAGGGCAGTTTAACAATTAAT
>PYAF01004734.1:43695-66193 GCA_007407185.1 Glycine tomentella | reverse complement strand
AAAGCTCTGAGATAGATAGCCTCAACATCTGCATCAGAGGCTCCCATGGTACTGCACAGCTCCATGAAGGTAGACAAATGAGTGTATGGATCTTCATGATCTAGTCCGGCAAAAGGATGTGATCCAATCAAACTGAGCAATGCGGGCTTCAATTCCACAACTTTTTTACTGAAAGGAGGAATGACTATGCTGTTGTAATGCTTTGGTCCTTGTTGATACGCATAATCACCCAGAGTCCTTCTTTGTGGTCTATTTTCCTCTCCCCCTCTATCAGCCATATTTAGAAATTGCTTTTGTAGGTGAAGTAGAAAAATAGAAGAAGTTTCTCTCGGTAGCTTTTTGGCTGTTTGTTTTTCCTTTGGTAATTTTCTAAATTAAAATATCGATGTAACTGCAAGAAATCTACCTCAAAAAGGAAAAAAGACAAACTTTTGCAATAATTTGTAAATACCGAGGTTAGCGAAAAATAAAACTCAAAAAGAATTTATACAAAAGCCAAAATAAAAAGCCAGAAACTTGTTAGACTTTTGGCAAGCGTACCAATTGTCGTTGTAAGTTACAAAATTTATAAAAGTTCGTCTCCACAGGGACTTGTGCTACTCAGTTAATCCAAATAAAATTCAACAATTGAATAGTTATGTACAACGAGTATGATCAAAGTTTTTACGGAAATAACGAAAGATTACAAAAGATTACGGAAGCTAATAAAACGATTTTAATTAACTAAAGAAAAGCGTAGGATTGGATTTCATCATTCATACCTCGATATCCAATTAATATTACCATGTATAAATTATTTTCTATTATTACTGATGCACACCTTAATTAACCTCGAATCGATTCCTCGCAATCGAGTTCTAAGGATATTTACCGAATATCGATCCCTCGCATATTTAAGTAAATTACCCCAGCGTTACAATCATAATCGCGTGCTTTTATGCAATCAAAACGTTATGTTCTATTCCTAGCAACGTAACGAGTAATTTCATTCAGTTCAAACCCTAAGATTACTTTCCAGTCTCGCTTCGGGTTTAAGTTCGTGATACTAGTGATCAAGTAGGATCAAGCATTAAGCACGGAATAAAATTACCAATAATAAATAGAAAAGACTTATGCATAATTAAATATTAAAAGAGATACTTAAAAGTAGAAGATTACATCCAATCCATAAGAGAAACTAACCAAGCATGGAGAGAACCTCCTTAAGAGAAGAATTGATGAAGGGCCCCATCACTGCTTCTTTCCGGCAGAGTCTCCACACTAAATTTCACTTCTCTCACTTTCCTAACCTACCTAATACTAATATTTAAGAACCTAAACTAAAGAAAAAGCTTAAGAAATAAAGGAAAGAGAAGAATGGAGGTTGAGAGGAATGAATTTTGGCCTTGGGGGTGCTTGGGTATTTATAGGGGGTGGCCTGGTCGAGTTTGGTCGCCCAAGCGACCAATTCCTTCATGAAATACTCGCTTGGGCGAGTTAAATGCAACTTGCAGCCCACTCGCACATCCACTTGGCCTTCAAGTGGCCCATTTGCTGTTTCTGCTCGCCCAAACGAGAAAAATACACTATATTAACTCGCTTGGGCGAGTTAAAGGTACTCTGGTGGGCTTTTGGCCCTAATTTTGCTTTCTGCACCCCTAGTTTTGCTGTTATGAGTCATTTTTGGGTCTGATTTGCTTTCTGCACCTCCCAGGTCTGCTATGTAAGCCCTTCTTGCTTGCTTTGCTTATTCGGAAGCCTCGAAAATCCACGGAATCTATCAAAATACAAAGCACGATTGGATTAATCTTCCAAAATATAAAAACTACATTCATACAAGTAATAAATATAATTTAACTAGGTTTAGGGCAAGTTTATAAGCAAAGTTATTGAAATCAAAAGATAAGTGCCTACATTTTAAACTTGAATTTAACTGAATTAAGGCACTTATCAGACATGAAGTCCAAAGTGAAGGGGGTTGAAATGAGAATTACTCCAGACATCTGGGAATCTGTGGTTGGGGTAGCTTGTGAGGGTGTTAGAAGGTTTAATGAAGACCCTAAGGGTTATAGCAAAATGGACACTTATAGAGATGCTTCATGATCCTCACATAAGGCAAAGGACTAGGCTGGGTGCAGGTCCTATGACAGCTGAGGATAGACTCCTCTATTATATCATTACATACATCATCACTCTTAGGGCCATAAATCATGCCCAATCAACTGATGAAGACCTCCAACTGGTCTATGGGCTGAAGAACAATATACCCATGAATTGGGTGCTTATATTTGACGAAATCATGCTCAAATCCAAAAGGCTAAGAACTACCCATTCCCATATCCTGTTTTGTCTCTAGGCTGATTGATCACTTCAACATTGATGTTGAGACTGAAGTGGTTGACAACACAAACTCCTCCAACAACCAAATAAAGGAGAAACATCTTACTAAGATGGGGATGAGGAAAACACCCAATGGATGGGTGATGGCTAATCAACAGGCAGCTGCTGCTGAAGGGGAAGAGATTGCTGCAGATTCTGAAGAAGAAGAGCAACCACAACATCCTCAGCCTGCCTATTCTGATTTTGAATCATTGATGATTCAAAAGATGGACAGCATGCTCAAGCTTCAAGAGGACTTCAAAGCTAAGACTCGTAAAGCTTTGGAAGAAATTAAGGAAAGACTTGATTCATAAAGCTGCAGATTTTGGAAAAATGAAGTTTTTCTGTTTTAATCGATTACAAATATGTTGGCATCGATTATTTTATTCTTCGTGCCTTCTGGAAAACAAATCAGGAACATTGTAATCGATTACATATCGAATTAATCGATTACCTAGGCTAAAATTGAAATAATAATCATTCTGTCTTAATCGATTACAGAAGCTTGTAATGGATTACATATCATGCCTATGGGTTACATGTTTTGCTAATTTAATCGATTACCAAAAACAGTAATCGATTACTCAGTGTGTTTGGAAAATTATGAGTTCCTGTCTTAATCGATTACGTGACGGGATAATCAATTATTATGTTCATAGCTCAAACCCAGAACGTTTCATAAACACTTTAATTGATTACTTTCTTGAAATAATTGATTACATATGCTAAATAATCGATTACAGGAGCGTGTTTAATCGTTTATTTTCAGTTAAAAAGCTGTTATAAATAGAACCCATTGCTCTGTGATTTGAAGAGTTGAACAATTCGTATTCTGGGCAATCACAAACATTCATGAGCTTTCATTAGTGAGTTTTCTGAGTTTAAAAACATCTAGGCTTCACCAAAATTCATATGGGTTTTGATTTGATGAGTGAAGCATCATTAAGTCTCAAGGAATAAGGAAAGGGATACTTTGAATTTGTCATTCTTTCTTTCAACATGGTGAATCATTCATATGCATCTTGTTCATTGGATTATCAGGTGAATTCGTTCCTTATTCTTTGTGGATGTAAATCTTTTCTTTGATTTTTGTAAAGATTGGCTTATTGTAAATGGGTTTCTTGCATGATAACTAGAGATAATGTTTCTCTAGGGGTTGCTGAGTAGTGTTCTCAGTGGAGTTGGTCTCTAAGGATCAAATAGTGTTTTAGATCTCTGAATTTTATCTAGGGTTGATAAAGAGAGGCTTGTAATATCTTGTAAGAATATTAATTTGCAATAGTGGAACTCCATTCTAGTGTTGAGTGGAAGAACTGGATGTAGCTTCATAGTGTTTGAAGTGAACCAGTATAAAATTGTGGCTGATATTATTCTATTCTCTTCATCTCTTTATTGCTTTGGTTTGTGAATCAAATTATTTGCACAAAAAGATTTCAATTGTCTATTGATTTTCGTGATAGAAGAATTTGATTGAATATAAGATTCTTGGTTTCAAAACAATTTTCAAAGTGATAAAGATCCTGTGGAATCTCTGATTATAAAATTTTTAAATACCAAGGTTCAACCAATTCACCCCCCTCTTGGTTGTATTGAAGTATTCCTATCATTTTCAATCATCAACTGAAATTTCCCATCCCTTATCTTGAGCTAGCCTAGGGATCTACCAGTTGTTATTAATCAAGGCTCCTTGTAATCAACAAATGATTATCTAATTCGATGCTACTCCACTAAAAGCCCGAACTTGAACTCCAAGATTAATAACATATATAACATGTATATGCATCACCCCCTTGTAGAATGTCTATAATTGATTGATAAGTTTTCTGTTACCCAATCAATTATTATTCCATTGACTATGATAGTTTCTCTAATGGATTACATACATTGTCCAGTGTCTTCAATGTCCAAGTACCGAAACATATCAAGGGGACATTTCCTACAAATTTCATATTGCTTATCTCATAAATACCGATAATCAAATAATCTCACTCCCAAAATACCGAGTTATTGGTCATCAATAGATCGCACCTCACCCGTTGGTAAATCAAAGAATTAAACTATTTGATTACCTATTTAAAATAAACTAAGAATGAAGAGCAATCTTATGCCTATAGTTATCTGGAGATTTGATATCTTATGACAGAAAAACACCCTTAATCAAATCTCTCCTTGATCCTTTCAATGTGAATGTTAATTCACACCAATATTTTACAATGATTCAAACAAAATCATTTCATAAAATATTGTAGCCTAAATAAAGTGCCCAAATTTATTTAATAGCCGTGAATCTGTTCATCAATTATGAGAACCTATGATCATGTCCTCCATGAACGTATCCATATGATCATATACTACATAATTAATCCGGAACTTGGTGTTTTTAAATAGTGTACAAAATAAATGAATAATACCTCATTTAAAACTTTCAGAAAAAAATACAATGTTATAATGTCTTGCACAAAAGGCACAAAAATAACAAAATAAAAACAAGCTCCTAAAGCTACAGCAAATCCGGAATCCTCCTAAGACCCATAGATGCAACATGCCTCTCGAACACGCGTTCAGGCAAACTCTTTGTAAAAGGGTCAGCAAGGTTTTCTTCCGATGCTATCTTGGTTACCACTATGTCTCCTCTTTCAGTGATGTCTCATATCAAGTGGTACTTCCTCTCTATGTGTTTTTGCCTTTTGTGACATCGTGGTTCCTTGGATTGTGCTACTTCCCCACTATTATCACAATAAAGTGTGATAGGATGGCTAGTACCTGGTATCACCTGAAGATCCATAAAGAACTTCTTCAACCATGCGGCTTCCTTTACATCTTCTGATACTGCAACATACTCAGCCTTAGTGGTAGAATCAACCGCACATGACAGTTTGATACTTCTCCAATAGATGGCCCTACCATTAAGAGTGAACACATAGCCTGAAGTTGATTTTCTTGAGTCAATGTCTCCTTGGAAATCTAAGTTTGTGTAACCAATGGTTTCAAGACTCCCACTTGAATAGACCAACGCATAATCTCTCGTTCTTCAAAGATACTTAAGTATATGTTTAACAGTTATCCAGTGCTCCTCTCTAGGATTAGATTGGTACCGGCTTACTACTCCCACTACATAGCATATATTTGGTCTGGTGCAAAGTATAGCATACATAAGGCTACCTATTGCTGAAGCCTAAGGTATCCTACTAATGCATTCTCTCTACTCAGAAGTTTTAGGAGAATGTTCCTTGGAGAGATGAATCCCATGCCTGAAGGGTAAAATTCCCCTCATGGAATTCTCCATGTTGAACCTGGCAAGTATTTTGTTGATGTAATTAGCCTAGGATAATGCCAATACCCTATTCTTCTGGTCTCATAAGAGTTTAATACCAAGAATATAATTGGCTTCTCCTAGGTCCTTCATATCAAAAGTCTTGCTCAGCTAGGTCTTTATGCCCGATAATACCTTCGTGTCATTACCAATAAGGAGTATATCATAAAGCACTAGAAAAGATACTGCTTCCCCTTGGATCATTTTGTAGACACACGGCTCATCAGGACTTTTCTAAAAAACATAAGACCTAATGGCTTGATCAAACCTGATGTTCCATGATCTGGACGTTTGCTTAAGTCCATAAATGGACCTTTGCAACTTGCATACCATGTTTTCTTGCCCTTTGGCTATAAACCCTTTTGGTTGCTGCATATAGATATCCTCTTCCAAATTTCCATTTAGAAAAGCAGTTTTGACATCCATTTGCTAAATCTCATAATCAAGATTTGCTGCAACAGCTAAGAGAATCCGGATGGACTTGAGCATGGCAACCGGCGAAAAGGTTTCTTCATAATCCACACCTTCCATTTGGGTGTACCCTTTCGCCACCAATCTACCTTTGAAGGTTTCAACCTTCTCGTCCGATCCTCTCTTTCTCTTGTAGATCCACTTACACCCAATGGGTCTTACCCCTTTTGATGCATCTACAAGAGACCAAACTGAGTTGGAATACAAAGAATCCATTTCACGATTCAAAGCCTGAAGCCATACCTGAGCATCAACATCTCCTAATGCCTTGTCATAACTCATGGGATCATCATCTTCTTCAATGATGACATCCTGATATGATTCGCCCAACAAGAGAAATCTTGCGGGTTTACGAATCAATCTCCCATTACGACTTTGCCGCACTTGTTGTTGTGCATCTATAGGACGATCTAAATTAGGTGGATTAACAATTTCCGGAGGTACCTCATTACGTGGGTTAACCAATTCTTGATTTTGTTCATCCACAAGTGGTACTTGCATTTCTACAGGTTCCACTTGTTGAACATCATGCTAAACTTCTGGTTTTGAATCTGGTTCCTGTGTGTTCAACTACAAGTATATTTTCCCCTTTTTGAACAACCATAGGAACAAAAGCTGGAATCGCCTGAGGTTGAGGTGAAACTTGATCTGAGACTAGCTCATCAAGAATAACCTTACTTCTTGGCTTATAATTTTCCATATAGTCTTCCTCTGAGAAAGTCGCGTGAGTGCTCACTATGACTTTCTTTTCTTTTTGACTATAAAACAACCAACCTCTGGTTCCTTTAGGATAGGCTATAAATATGCATACTTTTGTACGCGAGTCCATCTTATTTGGCTTCTGTTGTAAGACATGTGCCGGAGCACCCCAAATCCGAATATGATTCATAGTAGGTTTATAACCTTTCCATAATTCTATTGGTGTCTTTGAAACTGACTTGGACGGAGCTAAGTTCAAAAGGTACATAGCAGTTTCTAAGGCATATCCCCAGAATGAATCAGAAAGAGATGAATAACTGAGCATAGATCTTGCCATTTCTAAAAGGGTTCTATTTCTCCTTTCAGCAACTCCATTATGCTGGGGTGTCCCTGGAGAAGATAATTGTGAAACTATCCCCTCTTTGGTCAGGTAAGACTTGAACTCTCGAGATAGGTATTCACCCCTCGATCAGACCGAAGAATCTTAATTTAAACACTAAAATGTTTTTCTGCCTCAGCCTTGAACTTTTGGAATTTTCCAAAAGCTTCAGACTTGTGACGCATTAGGTACATATGTCCAAATCTAGAGTAATCATCAGTAAATGTGATAAAATATTGATACCTTCCTCTAGCCTGGACATTTATTGGTCCACATACATCAGTATGTACCAATTCCAGCTAAAGTGTGGCACGATTTCCCTTGGCCTTGAAAGATTTCTTAGTCATTTTACCCACTAAACAAGATTCACAAACTGGTATCGGTTCAAAGTTTAGGGATTTTAAAATCCCACTATTGACCAAGCCTTGTATCCTGTTAGAGTTAATATGACCTAATCTTAAATGCCAAAGATAAGTTTCATTGGAGACTTTTCTTTTCTTTGATGAATGAATATGCTTAACATCTCCTAATTCAACATGATTAACTTCACAGGGCATAAGACTAAGGAAATAAAGACCATTAATCATTTCACCAGAACAAATAAAAAAAGATGAACTTCTTATTGAAACTGAGGAATTAAACTGAACTGTCAAACCATGTTTAATCAAACAACTAACAGAAATTAAATTCCTTGGAAATCTAGAATAAATAAACAATCTTGTAAAACCAAAGTTTTGCAATTACCAAAAGACAAAATAACTTATCCCACTGCTAGTGCAGACACAAGCTCCTCATTTCCAACCTTTAAAACTCTTTGTCCTTCACTTAAAGGCAAGCTATGTTTGAACCACTGCAAAGAGTAGCAAACATGGTTAGGGGCTCTTGAATCAATGATCCATTTATCATTGCAATTCTTCACTAAACAAGCTTTAATCACATGTAAATTACCCATACCTAGTTGATTCATACGTGGGAAATTTTTCTTCCAATGCCCCATTTTTCCGCACTTGAAGCACTTGCCTTTTGGCTGCTTCATTGCAACTGGTTTGGCAACTGGAATACCTGATTTCTTATTTTTGTTCTTGTTCCTTCCCTTGGGTTTCCCCTTAGGCTTCACAGAACTCTAACCAGCAAAAAGGGCACTTCCCTGCTTGACTAGAGACTGTTCAGTACTTTCAAGCTTGTGCATCAGCTGAGTAAGGTCAAGATTCATCTTATTCATATTATAATTCATCTTGAATTGATTGAAGTATTCAGACAATGATTGCAAGAGAAGGTCAACTTTTACTTCTTGTTCAAATCTGACCCCATGGTCTTCAACCTTTTTGAAGTTTGCTATCATTGCCAGACAATGATCCCGCACACTCCCTCCAGACATAACTGTCTTGGTGACTGCATTTAGCGCATTCTGCCTAGCAGAGCTACGAGACGTAGCAAACATACCATCAAGAGTCTGGAGCATCATTGCTCTACTCTCAATCATGCTCACTTGCTCCTGAAGGTGACTGGCGAGACTGGCTAAAATATAGCAGCAAACTGCCACATTTGCTTTCTCCTATCTTTCCTTCTCCTGCTGAAAACGTGTCTTTGTTGCCTCAGGCACATCCTCAACGGGCTGCGCTGGCATAGGGGTAGTCAGAACAAAATTGAACTTTTCATATTGAAGAACAATATCTAAATTGGTTTTCCATTGTTTGTAGTTTGTACCATCCATAGGGTTTTGGATCAAGATAGTAGCTAAAGGATTGAATGAAGACATTTTTCTAAAAAAACAAGCACACTGATTACAAACAAGAATAACAACAAATGAATATAGCGCTAGTAGATTCTAATAACTACTACTCGTTTATAGTTCAATAATCCATTAGTTATCTTTACAAGGCTTACGATGGGCAAGATACTTGTAAAACTAATATTGTTATTTTGGGCCTTTAGTTCCATTGCCAGAGCCTCGATGGAAGGTTAACAACTTTACCAAAGTTGAATGTATTTAACCATTGTTTACTTTCAAAATTATCTTTAGTGTCTAAGTGTTGCCAACGATGGGCCGTACAAAACTTTACTAAATTTTTGAAAATATTAAGGTTTAATCTAGCTAAATCCGATTATTCTTATCCGATGAGGCTTCAGCGATAACCATTTCACTAATAAACCCACAATTGGAGCCCGTTGGTTTTAAATTAATTACTTAATTAAAAACCTTCACCCATTCAATATTTTAAAATTTAGAATTTTCCAATTTCCAAGAATTGTTTAAATTCGAATATTATTTGTTTGATTTCAAAGACTATGTAAGCTCCAGCAAGCCGATGAGCGTGCAAGCTTAGTTTATCGGAATTTTAAAATCATTAAGGTCCTAAAATCCGGTCATGATAGGCAGTGTGTGCTTCATACAATCATGATAGATGATTGTGGAATGCAGCGTGTGTTAACACATGACCATTTTAGAAGACTCACAAATTACTCACAATGTAAACAGTTCTCTTAGGAAATAATCTGGATTATTTGTCTTGATTTTAATTATTCAAAATTAATTAATTCAATTATTAATCTAGATTTTTTTTAATAAAAATCATAATCATTTTAATTAATATTTGAAAATAATTTTGAATCAAAATAATCCTATAATAACTATCATACTAGTCGTGGAATGACAAAATAGCTATTATGCTCATGTAATTTTCAAGTTATGCAACAACATGGCACCATCTATTATATATGACATGTTATCATAATAAGCATGTTATCATATCATATAATTCATCCACTCATAAAAATAAAGCAATTATAAATTAGACTTTAATCCACGGTTTCCTAGAGAAAAAAAATTAAATAAATAAATAAAGTTACAAATGAGAACTGAAATCTCTACTATGGATTAAAGTTGAAAACCAAATAAAGCATAAATTTTTATGAAAAGAATTATAAAGATAAACATACAATACATATGATCAACAAATATAGAATCCTAGGTGTCATATTTCACGAAGCAACTAATTACATGAATAGTGAAACTAGATTCACATACCAATGTACAGCCAGACTTTGATACCAATTGTAGGAACTATTGGATTTATGCGAAAGCGATTTAAGAACCTAGTATATTGGTATGCTTATCGAATCATCATTGTTTCATAAACATACAAGGAATATTACCTCTCGGAGTACTGATCTTTGATGATCTCTCATGCCTTAGAATTCTTGCATTACTGCACAATTGACCTCCTTGTAGTGTTGATGGCAGATGATGTGTTGCTAACACATCTTAGTTTTAGGCTAGTTTTAGGTTATATTTCAATTAAATCATTAGGAATTAGATTAGAATAAGTTAGCTTGTTATTTATATTTTATTATATCTCATTTTATTACCAAAGTATGTTTTCAGGGCCAAAAAGAGGAGATTCAAGCCAAAAGAAGAAGAATAGCCAGTTGAAGGTCTAGCGCGGATCGCGCCATATCCTGCGCGAGACGCGCCACAAGCAAATTGCCAAGCCCCAGCTCGAAGACTCCACGCTATCAGCGTGGAGTTTCACGCTACCAGCGTCATCAAGCCGCAAGCCCAACGCGGATAGCGCCAATCTCCGCGCGATCCGCGCCAAATGCCCAGTACCAGGCTTCCAGCTCGTGGACTCCACGCTATCAGCGTGGAGGTTCACGCTATCAGCGCCATCCATTCGAAAGGCCCGCGCGATCAGCGCGGGATCTGCACCAGCAGCGCCGTGAAGATTTCTTTCCTGATTTAAATTTATCTGTTTTGAGATTTGGCACAGAAAAAGGCTTGGTTACTCCAATTAAACCAATCTATAAAAGAAAGGCCTTTGAGACTGAAGAAGGGGGCTGGGAATCAATCATCATCATATTTTTATCATTCTAAACCCTTCGAAATCAAGAATCAAGGCTAGGATTGCAACAGAATCATGTATTCAATGACAGCTTTTGTGTTCTTGAAGCCTATGTCAGGCTAAATCTTGTACTGTAGTTAGGCCAAGAACCGATGTGAACTCCTCTGTAACTTGACTGGTATTGAATGAGATTGTTATGATTGTTTTATTCTACTCTGTTCTTTATTGTTTTATCCTTATTTGGAATTGGTCATTCTATTTAAGTGCTGAGGGTTAGGATTCGCAATAGGGATGTTGGGATTCTAATTGCTGACCGAAGTAGGATAACAGTTGTTCATTGCCTAGGGATAGGGATGCGTGGCTGCAAAACCTTATAATATATTCTTTTAAATGCTTAACTTGATAGAATTCACTAAGGGATTAGGTTTTTGATTCAGGTTAAAGGGTTAATTCACTAAGGGATTAGGGGTTAACTAAATTAGAAATGATTTATTCTCTGAGCAATCAGAACAATCAACTTATGATATATTCTTTCAAATGCTTAGCTTGATAGGAATCGCTAAGGGATTAGGATTTCAATTCAGGTTAAAGGGTTAAATTGCTAAGGAATTAGGATTTAATTAAATTTGGAGAGATGTATTAGAGGTAATTGAAACTTGATAACCAGTTAAGTGAAAGAGGTAGGAATCAAAGGGGATTGCATCCTGACCACAATCATTCATCCCATTGGTAACAACCCAAACTATTTATTGCATTTATTTCTTTAAATTCTATTCTTTATTTCAACACTCAACACATAACAACAATTCTTCAAAAACAATTTCTTTTTCCTTTCCAATCGCTGAGACCTAGAATTACTGTGAATTTCATTCCAATCCCTGTGGAGACGATACTCTACTTACACACTTTATTACTTGAAACGAGCGGTGCACTTGTCGTTTTCGCAACAGCAGACCTTCCAGACTATCTCTCAAGGGGGAAAGGGATAGTGTGTGGGCACTTTCTCACTATCAGGAGATAACCTTGCCTCAGCCTCTGTGACTGTACCCATTCTTTAAAGAGGATTAAGTGTAGTATATATATGGGTTTCTAGAAACTTAACCCTTAGGTGTTAATGGACTCTAGGTTTCTTGGACTCTTTTTACACACTAGGCCCTATTAGGCTTTAGTGAAAGAGCATAAACCCAACAAATACATATAGGAATTAAAATATAAACATTGTGATTCTTGTATAGAGACCAAATAGTTAATTAAATCCGTTTTAAATGATTCTTGTTACTTTCATTATTTGTCATTTAGTGACCATTGTTTCTTCAATAATACTACAAGGTAATATTCTACTTTCACAAGTTTTAAAATTTCCTACTTCAGTTAAGATATTTTTTAATTAACTGCATATATAATCTAGATATTCAAATGATTATTTCGCACTATGCAACTCTGTTTGAAATTACTAGGAAAGGGAAGTACAACATACATAAAAAAGGTAGAAATAAAAGGGATCACCTGAGAAATAACTTGTAACAGACATTTAGCCCCTATGGTTAAATCTAACTGAGACAGCTGCATTGTGTCTGAATATTTAATTTCTCTACTTAGATTTTGAATTATTATTGGTTATAGAGGCACTTAAAGCCATATATGGTCTGTAATTTGAACTTATGAATTGAAGCATGAAGCATTGTGTCTGAATATAAATTTTGTGGAATAGGCAATTAATGCTCACAGATTATTCATATTATTGATTACCATGATGCATTCTTCCCGTATTTGACGAGCATAAGTAGCCTACCCATTGCAAAAGGTTATGCCACAAGGACAATCCTGTTCCTGAAAGATGATGGATCTTTAAAGCCACTTGCTATCGAATTAACCAAGCCTGCACCAGTGAGTAAAGTGGTGTTGCCTGAAACAAAAGAAGTGCCATTATTAAAGCAGTATATATACGAATGAGAGCTTGTGGTGTGTGCAAGAAAATAAACATTGTCCACAAATAATTATTTACTCTAGAAGAAGAAAAAAAATCCCTTCCTAATTAAAATTAATTTCTCACAATGGGGTAACATGTAGTAATATCTAAGACAACCATAATGAACCAAAATAATGTTGTGTTACTTTGACAAACATAAATTAAAAAACAAAAAAAAAAAAACGAAATTAACTGCTTGTATTGTGAATGTAACAGAAGATTAGAATTGATTATTGAGTTAGTTGAAGGTAACATTGGTTCAGTCCACAGTCAAAATACGAACAATTACAGACCAACTAATTAATTTAATTATGTAATTTAATGTGGATTCATAAGTGGAGGGTGTTTATGGTAATTCACAGGGAATAAGATCCACGCCTTGTCGCCATGTCATTATCACTCAGATTTGTGATTGCAATTTGCATTTTCTGGTTTTATCTTTTCTCTCTCTCCCCTGTTCCAATTCTTATCGTTGGAACGTAGAAAAAGTACAAGGAAACGATTAATTGAGAAATACCCAGGTGAGACAAAATAAAAAATAAAATGATTTCGGTTGCATCAAAGTGTCGTGCGTGGTTCGAGTGAAGAATCAGTGTCAAAACTTTCAATTTTTTAGACATGGAAGTTCCAAAGTGGAAAACAAATAGCAAAAAGGTAAATAGTTTTTCAGGACAAAAAAATTAATTTATTATTTTAAAAAAAATTACAAATTTACTGTAGTTTCAAGCTTATTTATGCATCTATAGCAATGAATCGTGCCCCAGCAAAGCGCAACCGGTTGTGCCCCCCACAAGCGCAACAGGGATCCAGTCGCGCTCCCACTAGGCATGACTCATTTCGTTACTAATTCCGTCGCTATCACTTTTAACAACTGAAATAGAAACCGAAATTAGCGATTAAATTTTAACGACTAATGTTTTTTTCAAAAAAATAGACTTTGTGCCACGTGGTGATTTTTTTTTACTACCATGCCCCCATTTGGTAAATAAAGAAAAAAATTTCCCCATTGGGGAAAAAATCGTACTAATGTGGGGAAAAAATCGTACTAATGTTATTTTTGAATATCGAACTTCAAATGGTCTAACTATTTTTGTATATACAAACTTCGAACGGTCATAATTTTTGATAGGAATGTCTAATGGAGGTGTACTTTATGTTAAGCTCGAAATTAAGAGAAGTAGTTAAAAAAATAGAAAATAGCATTAAATTAACTAGTTAAATAATTAAAATAGTAGACTGTTTAAAAATTTTTGAGGCACTTAGAGGTATTTTTTTGGAAAAAAAAATAGTTGGCCAAATCCCCTTTGGGAATTTGCCCAGGCTTTTCCCTCTAAATTTCAAACGTTTTGACATATTATACGCCTCAATCGGACATTCCTATCAAAAGTTATGCCTGTTAGAAGTTTATATACATTGCGCCTCAAAATGACACGTGTCCCAACCAGGTGAGTCGCAACTCATTGTCATACATGCGTAAATAATTTTTAAACAACAATAAATCTGTAATTTTTTTTAAAAAAAAGCTATATTTTAATTTTTTTTTTCCCGTTTTTCAGAGTTCACTAACTATGCTCTATACCAAACACTTCACACTTCTAAAGCTATCATCAACTTGAAAACAAAATATTATTAATTTGGGGAGGAGACAGTCAGTGAGACATAGTAGGTGTGAAAAGAAATTCACACCAAGGATTTTTTTAATTTGTCAAATGCTCAAGCCTAACTGCCCTTTTAGTATGTTTATTAGCTACTAATTGATAGTATATAAGGTGAAAATATTTATTATTATTTGCCTGTCTTTAAACAACAATGATATCACTTGTATTAGAATGTGACTGTAAGTGATTAATTTTCTAACTATTTTCCATATCTATTTTAAAAAATTTGATGCAGTGAATATTTTAGTACTGATAATGGAAGGCCGTCATTAATAACAAGACATTCCGTACTATATTATGCCCAAGCGTCTCTAGGAAATGAACCCTCAATGACAGGAATGAGCAAATGACGTCTTTCAATGGCATACATTTTGAAAATGGGTAGAACATTATCACAAGATACTATTTCACATAACTGAAATACCTCAGAAGGTTCTGCATGTGGAAATTCAAAGTCAAGCTTACGAGTTCCCAGTCAAAATCATTCTGAGCAACAAGTTTTTCATAATGAGTGGCCAGCACATGTCTGCTTCTTCTAATACTAATGGGGTTATGTTGCTTGTGATAATGTTGCTTTTGAAAATGGTAGAACGAAAGCAAAGTGAACAACCAATTGCTAGAAATGTACAGGAACTGGGCACTAGTGTTTTTCATTTCTTCTTGTTCCGGCAATCAATAATTGTATAATAATGTGAAAGAGGATTCAAGTTCAATCGTATCAGCATAGATGAATGAGAATACTGTAACTAATTTTAATTGTCCTTATGCTTGCTTGAAACTGGTTTATATTGTCTACACAAGGAATCATACCTATAATTATCAATCACAATTAGCAGCTTAATCAGAAAATGCTTGCTTTGCAAAAAGAGAAAAAAAAAAAACGCAGAGTGAGAACACACTTCCATAAAAGACAAACAATAATAGGTTAGGTGATTGGGTACTAAACTAAACCAATGTAATAAACAGTAAAATTATGATATGATTAAGTCGAGGGTGCTAAGAAGGCCTTTATTAACCTAGTGCTGAAGGTTGGTGGTTGTGGCTAACAGTGAAATAGCCTACAAAATGGATGGGTGGGTGAACTCCTTGATAGGTTAAGGTCTTTGCAAGCCTTGCCAAGGTAGGTCGCTATCCACGCTTATCCATTTTCGATAAATCCCACTTCCTCCGTAGGGTTAATTTGAGTCTCCTTGAATGGCCAAGGTATGACTATGTTAAGGGATGTATTTGGGTTAATCGCTCAAAAGGTGAAATCTACATGGAGTAGAGTCTGTCATTGGTGTTTATGATGGGTGTAAATGGTGATGATGATGATGTTTGATAGTTAAATCATAGTGATGATGATTGACTAATTGATGAAAGTAATGGTGTATCATGACTGAATCTTTATGTAATGGTTGATAGATTGAGGATTATTATGATATACAATGTTCTATATGTATATATGGTGCTTGTTTACTCTTTAACCGTTAAGTTGTATATTGTTTTAGTATGTTTGTTTTTGGTAAGCTTACTCTTGCGTTATTGCACATGTGGTTAGTGTCTTTGAGACTTCATGGATATGCGTATCTGAACGTTACGATGCATTATCCATTTTTGTTTCCTCTTTAAAAGTATGCATAGCATTGACCGACTCAGAGTTTATGTAGTTTATCTTTATATGTCTATTATGAGGAGATTTGAGTTACTATGATGTGTGTGTGTGTGTGTGTGTGTGTGTATACACACACATCACATGATATATATATATATATATATATATATATATATATATATATCATGTGATGCTTTATTTTGGTGTTGTGTGTTTTAGCCTTTGACATTTAAGATGTGAAAAACTTACAAATACTTTCCTAAATTAATTAATTGAATATTTTTAAATGAATTAAAATAAAGTTTTTCGCTTAAGTTAGTTCCTGGTTGCATGTAACAGCGATGGGTTGTTACATATGTGTGTTTTTATATTTTTCATTTGTGGTTGTTTCTTTGTTTAATTTATATTGTTGTTGCCCTTGTTGTTAGTGATTTTAGATTCTTGTTGTTGTTGTTGTTCTTGTTATGTTGTATGTAAAAAATGAATGGGAATGTATCTTCTCCATTTCCTTTTCTCTCCATTTCTTCTACTACCAAGTTTTTGAGAGAATAAATGTAACTCTCTATAAAATGTGTATCATATTTATCTTATTTATTTTTTTCAAAAACTTATCAAATGGTGGAAATGGAGGAAAAAATAAATGGAGAAGATATATTCTCAAAATGATGAACCCTATATAAGAACTTACTTAAGATATTTAGACTAAATAAGGATGCCTCCTTAGATGGGAAGGTTCCCCTAGTTTTATGAAAAGATATATTTTTGAGAAATAGTCATGTTTTATAAAGTATAAGATCTTTTAGAAAAAAAACTTTCCTTTTATATAAGATAGACCCTCCACGATTCTTAAAATGGTCTGTTAGGGATTTTTTTTTTTGGTGGTCAAGTGTAACAAGTTTCAAAATAGTAATAAGACTTACATCTAAGTTGTCTCCCAAAGGACTAGTGTATATTCGGGCAATTAGGATTTAGAAACTAAGGTTTCATAAAAGTATTTATCGATTTTTTTAATTTGAATGCGTAAAAGAACAAATGTAAGAGTAAAAGCAAATAAAAGATAATAGTTGAAGAAACAATCGCAATATTGTTGTGAGAATTGACGGTTTGAATAGTCAAAGTTGGACTGGATTTCCCCCTTTTTCAATGCAATAATCCCAATCAATCTAGTTATTCATGAAATCAGCATTAACGTTTAAGAATAAAAGAAGCCTAATGTGTATTGACCTGCGTCTACAATCAATCCCAATTAGGTACTCTTCTCAGTTTAGGAATCAAAAAAATGTTTATTGACTAAACTATTGATTCCTAATATCAAATAATAGGTGATCAATCTAAAACAAGGATAAGAGAATAAAAAGAATAATAAACATGAATAATTGTATTAAAAGAGAGTATTACATGAAATTAGTTTCAACCAATCCAAGCACGACAAATAAGGAGATAAGCTACTCAAAGCTTGATTACAATTCTCATGTTCAAACATACAAATGTGTAATTAATCAAAACTAATAGCCACAAGAATAGTATTCCCTATCTCAAAAAGTTGTAGTCTAAATCACATTGAAGGCCTCCTCTATTGTGCCTTAGGTCTTTTGTATTCTCATATGGGCTTAGGCCTGACACAACTACTTCACTTAAGTGTGAGTTATATCTTGCTCCAGCAGGGCCTTATAATCTTGGTCAAGGAATCTTCTAACTTTCCTCACTTAAGCGTGTAGAATGTCGCACTTAAGCGAGATCTTCGGGCTCTTCTTTTGGCCTATTGACCTTGCTCAATCCTTTTGAGGCTTGGGCTTAAGCGAGGGCTTCCAATGAATCCAAGGTTGCTCTTTGACTTGGCTCTCTTAAGCCCCATTTTGCTTAAGCTTAAGCAAGCTCAACTTCATCTATTTTCTTCAAAATTCCTCTTACTTAAGCACTCAAAATGACTCACTTGAGCAATGCATGGTTGTGTCTCTTCATTATAATTCTAACTTAACTCGCTTAAGTGCATAGCATGCCACACTTAAGCGATAAGTCTCAATTTCTTCAGCTGATTTAAATCCTTGTATAAACTCCACAAAAACATCAAAAAATCCTAAAAACATTAAATCCTAAGGTTCCTATGTAATTATTCACAGTTCAACCTAATCTTAAGATAAAACAAGGCTAAATGTATCAGAAATTCTAGATAATCACCTCAAAACATATGTGAAATTAAGGTCTATTTAGTGATTATCAAAACACATCAAACTTAGAACCTTGTTTGTCCTGAAGCAACGAGTATTTCCTAAAAAGAGTTAGCACTAAACAACAGTTCTTATTGTACAACATCCCTCACTCATGCAAATTTTCATTCACTTTCAACTCTCTCATGTACTAAATCAATTAACATGGTGCCCACTTCATAATTTTGAAATCACCAAGTATCTGTATTAACTCAATAAATTAACAAGAATGGCAATTAAAAAAAATATGAAGCAACTTGTCCTTAACAAAGTGTTTCTCTCATAAGCTTGAATTTGGCTCAGGTAAGTGTATAACTCAACCCATGACCTAAAACAGGCAAATTTTTAAAAATAATACATTTTAAATAAATAATTTAAAATCTGGTGCTGTTTGGAAAATATTTTGAAATCTGGGACAGTCAAACACACCCAAATATTTTTAATTACTCCTCTTAATTTCGAGCGTTTTGACATAAAGTACGTCTTGATCAGACATTTCTATCAAAAGTTATGAATGACCATTTGAAGGACATATCGTAAGCTTAATTTGGGTTAACTTTTTTGCAGACATTAAGATGTAAAAATAAAAACATCAACTTAAAAAATCATGGGTGAATTAAAAATTATATGCAGTAATGAATTTGAACAAATTAAATTAAATTTTGACTCAAATCTTAAAAAAAAAGACCAAAATCAAAAACTCAAAAAGTGTATCTAAACACGAGTTATTTTCATGAAAATTAATGCTTTGAAAAATTAAAATAGATACTATTTTTATGGAATTCAGTTATAAAAACAACAAAGTTAATAAAAAAAATTAGCCCAAATTAGGTAATGTTTTTTTGGTATATCTATTTACCAAAATTAAAATTATACTGTAAATTTTTAAACGATTTTAGTTTAAAAAAATTAAAAAATACAATATTGTGGTCGCAACACTAATTTCAAAAACTGAAAAAAAATTATATTGTAAATTAAAAAATTGATTTTAAAGTCGTACGCTAATTTCGGTCTCTATTTCAATCGCTAACACTTTTTGCAACAGAATATTGTGGTCGCAAACATTAAAAATAAGCGGTCGCTAACCACAATAGTCTGTCGCAAAAAGTGTTAACGACCGAGTTAGCGACGAAAGTGGTCATGCCCAAATTAAGCGTGTTTGATAGCCCCAGATTTCAAAATATTTTTCAAACAACCCCAAATTTCAAAATATTTTAAAAATTTGCCACCTAAAACAACAACACATATTAACTTTGATTTTCATCTCAAGAATCAATTCTTATAGAAATATGAAAATAACACTAAGGACTATCATAGCGTGTAATATGGCTTGGTTACAAAGAACTTAGTTTTTTTGGATATTCAAAATGACTCAAAGAAGAAAAAGCAGTTGTCTTTCAAGATACTTGTCAATTTTACTTCTTACTTACTAGTCCTAGGTGTTCCTAATTTACTTAATTAGAACCCCCCCCTCCTCAATGCTTTTATTTATCTATTTTTCTCTTCTTCATTTTTTTATTTAACAGGCAACAACTTTTTTCTTTTTTTAGCCACTTTGAGATACCTAAACTTGGTTCTCCCTAGGTGAGCATGGATTGCCCACTCCAAACTTAGAACCCTGTGATATTCTAAGACGTTTGCTCTCATTTTCCCTATAGTCAAGGATAACATTGGCTCTCTTTTCAATCTCATGATTCAATAATAATTATTTAAGCTCAACACGATTGGCAAGGGTTACACGTATCAAGTTTGCAATTTTGTTTAGTGGCTAGTAACACAAACATGGCCTTGATCATTTTTTTGCACATAACTACAAGTATATCAAGAGTGAGATTGAATCAAAATCAATTGTGCGTGAATTAGGTGTGACACTCACTTTATCAAACAATATGGTTCACTCAACTTACCAGCTAGGTTACAAGTTGCTTAAATTGCTTTTATAGATCATGCCAAACTCATTAACCTTTTTAGAATCATGCAATCATACACAATTTTTTCCATTAATTAGATTTAAACCACACTTTGCAAAATCAGCAAACCAATTTCCATCATACAATGCAAGAGATGTTATTATGTAATCACGTGTTTAGTGCTTCCTACTTCTACTTTATTTAATTAAAAACAACTAATTCTAAAAATTAGGACAACTAAAAAGCAATAAAAGGGATAGGTAAGAGAAATACTCCCCTAGGGCTCTGTCTCATCTAAGGAGGAGTCTGCATCCATTTGGTATCCATTGTTGTTATCCCTAGCTTCCTCCTATATAGCCTCATGCCCACATCCTTAGGTAGTGGCTGGCTAGTCCCTAAAGCCAGCTACCCATGTAACATATGTTGCATACTTTGCCTGGCTAGGGCAATGATAAGGGAATGTTAGTGATAGGCTGAGAATGAGAGGATAAGGGTTTTAAACAGAGAATGGGAGTACTGAATCGTGGAAAAGGGGGAGAATTAAGGGAGTAATTAAGGGAGAGAGAAAAGCGAGAAGTTATAAAACTTCCCATCAATTACGATATGTTCGCTTAAGCATGAACATCATCTCTCTTAAGCGAGTATGATGGGCCAAGAGGCCTACACCCAACTTTTTTTTTTTATCTCGCTTAAGCATCAATAGGGGACGCTTAAGCGAGGAGCTCTAGTAGGAGCTACTGTCTTGCCTCGCTCATGCAGGAAAGGTGCCACGCTTAAGGATGGTCAACTAGGGAAGCCCTTGTTACCCACTGAGTTGCCTCGCTCGAGTGGGCAAGGTATCATACTTAAGAAAGGTCAGTCAAGGAGTTCTCTAATGGTTATTGACTTGCCTCACTTAAGCGATGGCTTAGCCATGTTTAAGCGAGGAGGGAACAGATGTGTCCCCTATTATGCAGAAAGAAAAAGATGCAAAGTATTGTGATTGAACTTATCCTAAAATGCAATGCACATATGAAGCAAAGGTTAGAATCCTAGGGTGATTCCCAGTAAACGCTTTATTAATGTCACTAGGTTGACGTGCGAAGTGTCCTCATGGATCACTTAAGTTAATCACCACGATGAACTTGACATCACCGCCTAATGGACAGGGTAAAGAGTTAAATACTTTTCGTCTGTGTGTGACTGAAAATGTACAAGGCAATGTTGCAAGAGATATTTGAACACACTACAATTTTATCATCTTTATTAGCATTCACCATTTTTCTCTTTTTATTATATCCTATCATATTACTTATAATATTTACATTTTTTTTCTTCTCTCACAGTGTCATGCCAAACATCAATTATTTATGGAACAAATATCAATTATACAATAATTCAATAAGAATTGAATGTTGTAGGAGGCACTCAAAATGTGATAAATGAATTCATTAGTTTTAAAACTCACTCGTGGATCAGATATTATGATTCCCATAACATAGGCCAATAACATATAAAATTATCAAAATTCAACTGACCAAGCAACAACATAGCAGATTAAGAGCCTACACAAAAGAGAATAAAAATTTCCATGTAAAACAAACAGAAAAATAGATTACCTTGAAAAAATTTCCAAGATAAATGAAGAGAATGACTTTTGATCCTAAAATCAAAGAAAATAATGAGACATGAAAGTATTACCCTGTCTTGCATCCCTCCAATCTAACAAATCCATTTTTCTTCAACATCTTAAATCGACTATCTATTTGTGTTATTTCTTCAAGCATTGAAACAATGGTTGAAGGAGGTTTTCTATCTATTTGAGACAGACATAGTGGACTGAAAATACTTACAGCAAAAGGAGGAACTCCGCCAAGTGCTGAATATAAACAAAGTTTTCCTACTGGTATTCCAATCCCCTGTGATGTGTTGCAAACACATCTTATTTTTAGAATAGTTTTAGCTTATGTTTTGATTAAATAATTAGGATTTAGTTTAGTTTTGGTTAGTTTATTAATATTATTTTATTTTATCTTATTTCAATATCAATTGTGCAATTTCAGGTCAAAAGAGGAGAATAAAAGCAAATAACAAAGGAAACAAGATCTGGAGCATCACG